>JBBBDQ010000707.1:1187500-1290000 GCA_037127315.1 Ascarosepion bandense
ATTATTTACTTATTTATTTATTTGCATTTGTTTATTAATACTTATATTGACTTATTTATTTTTATTTTACTTGTTCGTTTCCATGTTTCAATTTGTAAGTAACATCGTCAAAATTTGTTTTTTGGCTGCATTTTTAGATGAGTTCTATTTAATAGTTTGTTTTTGGCCTGTGAAGGAAATTATAGCTATTGTTCCACCAGGCAGAGTTTACGGTTTATGGATTGATTATTGGATGTTGGTGTTGTTTTCCTTATTTTCCATGATATTTTTGTTGTGATTTAGTTTTTGCTTTTAATCTCACAGATATACACAGAAATCACTGTGGTTTTTCGCGTATTTACTGTTTGTGAAAGATGTTTTGTGTGTACATTTTCTTTGTTTCCGGCGCCACTCAGTTACTCCTATATTTCTCCTATATTATTTCTTTGTTATCTGCTGATTTTTCAGTGGCTTGGTATATTACATTGTTCTGCAAGTAATTGTTGTTTAAGGGGCATTCGTTCTTTTTTCTGCTGTTCAGATAGTTTGTTGGTTGTTGATCTACTGTATATGCTTAAAATGCCATAACGATCACACACACACACACACACACACACACACACACACACACACACACACACACACACACACACACACACACACATATATACGACATGTGAATTAATAAATATATATATGGGTATACACACATGTATAAAAATATTATTCAGGCGTTAATATAATATTTATACTACTCATTGTAGTATAAATATAGCTATTAATTATATATTAATAAACATACATATTATCCCTCGTCCGTGACACGACTCGGAGTTTCATGCACTATGCAATCATCAGGTGTACATTATGAACTGACCATTTTTATAAAATGTTGTGACGTAGCACGATCACGTGACCGGGTTCACTTATAGATAAAGAGTGAGTCGGTTGAACTCGGCAGTTAGTGTGAGCTGAGGGCTACCGTTAACAACCGTGAATACTTGCTAACTCAGTTACCCATTGTTGCGATCTAGTACGGACTGTTATATTGTATCTACCGAATAAAGATATTATTTCAACGTCTGTGCATTGTTTACCACTCGACGATAAAACATAAAGTACATTTTTTTTTATTCTTTCGTCCACAGAAAACAAATAAACACAAGTGGTCCTCCTTGAAATGTCTTTAACATTTTTATTTAATTTTATTATCTATTATTTTCATTTTTTCTTTTAACTTCTAAAACTGAAAGAAGAAATCCTGTATTCCCCCAAAATATACACTTATATTCAAATTTAAAGTGTTTCTCTATTCTGATTAGTTAAACTGAAAACACGCATAAATTGTTCTGTCGTCCCACATCCATAAATAACAAACGTATTGTTTCTTATATTCAAATGAAAATCATTTTCACAACAATGAGATAACATTGCCTAATGACGAGGTAAAATCTCGAAACATAGAAATTTCCGTGTAGCAATGTAAACTATATTAATTTTAAATAATATATATATATATATACTTGTCAGTCCGTAAAACGGTGAGGATAATCCAACAAGATTTCCTTAATATAAATTATTAAGAGGTACATCCATATAGAGATCTCGATGGGTGTTAACCAGATCGATATGAAGTTTATAAAGGAAAACTCACCACGTCTTATTAGTTATAAACCATAGTTCATTTCAATGAGCTTAACTCGCTCATATCATCAGACTCTTTTACAATATTTCCTCCATCTGGCATGAAATTTCTGCCGAAATGGACGTTTTCTTAAAATGAAGACGGAACATGATAGAAATTATAATAATAATAAACGTAAGATTACAAACAAATATGACGTGTTGAGTTTTCCTTTATAATATATATATATATATATATATATATATATATATATATATATATATATATATGTGTGTGTGTGTGTGTGTGTGTGTGTGTGTGTGTGTGTGTGGTGTAATTGCTATCGTCTACTAGTTTGCCTATCTCTCCAAATAATGTTAATAGACTTTTAGTATTCGGTTATAACGAATATGTCCATATTTTTGGTAAGTTGTAGATTGCTTACAACCACGGGTTGACACATCATTTACAATATCACAAATATTGAAAATGAGAAAAAATTTGAAAGCCTCCAAGGGATCTGGTGCGTCTTAGACCTCTCGATTACGAATGACGATCAGTCTAAGCAAAGTCAAGCGAAGAATCATTTCGACAATTTCCACACTCGCTACATTCAGAAAAAGAAATCAGGAAAATACAATAAAAGACTACTAAGAATCACCTCTCAAACACACACAAACACACCCAAATATATATATATATATATATATATATATATATATATATATATATATATATATATATATAAAACAAAAACTGTAATAGTTGCTAACGGGTTTCATCCAATATGGACTTTTTCCTGAATGAAAACGCATTGGCAATTAATTAAGTTTTTCTATTGTCTCTTACTTTTATAAATATTGTCTTTTCTACAGGATAACTCTCAGATATTAATAAAAAAGCAAAACACACACACACACACACACACACACACACACACACACACACACACATATATATATATATATATATATATAGAGAGAGAGAGAGAGAGAGAGAGAGCTCAGAGGTAGAATCGCCGACTGACGCCAATTCGGTCGGGTTTCAATCCTGAGTAACAAGCAATCGGCTTTCTAATCGTACTGATGAGCTGTGATACAGCGAAACAGATCTGTCTGCGGATGACTATATATATATATATATACCAAAACAGAAGACGAGAAAGGGAGACAACAATCGAAGACAAAGCATATATATTTGCTTAACGACTTTTTATTTAGTCCTTGCACAAATATTTAATCGGTTAGCTTCTTTTTTTAAAATCTTTTTTTTAAATCTTTTTTTAAAATCTTTTTTAAAATGTTCGTTTTTAAAATCATAAGAAAAAAAATGTACACCCACAGACAATTTTCAAATAACAGGGTGTGATTACATCAGTTTCTTAACAGTTTTATTTGCAAGACGAACCACAACACCTACACAAACAAAATTATTTGATTATTACCAAATTTTTGCTGTTCGAGGATAATTACATTTTGAATGGTGAGAGCAGGATGGGGTTATGACGAAGAGCCTGATATCCATTGAAATCACTCATTTTCTCCACACACACACACACACACACACACACACACACACACACACACACACACACACACATATATATATATATGCACATATATATATATATCGAAATCTTACGTAAAGTTACGAAATGGTATCGAAATGTAATCGACATATTTATTTAAATTTATTTTTTTAACATTATCTTTATTCCCACGTCTATTGAACAGGTTAAGAGGCTCATCCCTTGTTTCTTGTTTAGGATGTGGTTTCCGGCTTTCTCTTTTCCCATCTTCTCACTTTGTCTTTTTCTTTTTAATTGGAGTAGATAGATCTATCGCCCGGTTCACACTCCACCCATGTCTATTGAACAGGTGTAGAGGTCTATCCCTTGTTCCCTGTTTAGGATGTGGTTTCCGGCTTTCTCTTTTCCCATCTTCTCACTTTGTTTTTTTTTTCAATTGGAGTAGATAGATCTATCTATCGCCCGGTTCACACTCCACCCATGTCTATTGAACAGGTGTAGAGGCTTGTTCCCTGTTTAGGATGTGGTTTCCGGCTTTCTCTTTTCCAATCTTTTCACTATTACGTAGCCCCCTGCACATCAGTGGCGTTACCGCCTTGCTCGGGGTGATACGATTAAAATAAAAAAAATTATAGAGAAACAGAGTATTCATCAAAATACGTGTATCCATTAAAATAATTGTAATTTACGAAATGGTATTAACCGACATCTTCTTTATGTACCGTGACCTTTCAGGACATTGGCGATCATGGATTTCCTTTTCCTCCCATCCCTTGTCGCACTCAATATCTTTGATCGAAAACTGAGTTCAAACAGTGGAGACACAGATTCGATCCTTCCCAGTAAACACATTTTCTTTATTAGGATTTCTCGAATGCAGCTACTAATAGTCGTAATGTCAGTCAGTTAAGTACCATACGTGATACACGCTTGGGCGATCATCTCTCGAAAGAGACATGACTGACTGGGCAGAAGATTATCCCGCAGTAGGTTGCCATTGCTTTCTGCGGTAGACTGGTTGCCGACCAAGGCTATAGAACCCAGTCTGTCCTGCTATTTAACCCATAACTGGAAGGAAGAGACGGATTAATACCTTTCCCAAGGGTATTTGCGCGTAAGTGAATACAATGGATTCAACTGGAATTCGAACTTGGCTGCCCGGTTTCTCGTTCCGAGCCGATGTACACTGTTTAAAATAAAAACGGGGCGTCTATTTTAAATGCGATTATCCATTGCAATAATGTTTGAACTAATAATAATGTCTAATCGTATTTAAATATACGCACCGTTTAGTTATTAAACATATTTATTTTTGTCTACCGGCCTGAATGTCCGAGAAATCTTATCGACAGATATTTTATCATCGTTTTAGTGGATACTCGTATTTGAGTAGACGCCCCGTTTATTAATTAAATAGTAAACTTATTTATTTTTTGTGTACCACGCTGAATGTTTTACAAATCTTATTCCAGAAAAATCCTGGCAAAGAGTGTAATTCTTTTTTTTAGAAAAAATTACACTCTTTGCCAAAGGTTGTTTTGTAATTAGATTTGTCAAACATTCAGCGTGGTAAAATCATGTTTAAAGTGATAAAATATCTGTCGGATTAATAAAAAAAACATCCACTACTTTCTTTAGAAAATACGCACGCACACACACACACACACACACACACACACACACACACACACACACACAAATAGAGTATCTTTCTTTCCTCTTTTTAACTTTCCTCTTGGTTCCTTCAGAAACGGCATGCTTGGCCAATTCTCCTGGCACGGACAGCGGTTTGAACTTCGGCATTTCTAGTAAAGCTATGTCAATCATAAGGAGCATTTTCAATGATCTGTTCGAGAGAATCGCCATTGAGGCCAACCGACTGGCACATTAAACGTTCAGACATCACCAGCCGTGAAGTTCAAACCGTTGTCCGTGCCCGGAAAATTGGCTAAACATGCCGTATCTGAAGGAACAAAGGCTGTTAAAAAGAGGAAAGAAAACTACTCTATCTACTTCTATAAAGTGATGAAACAGGTTCATCCCAATACCGGCACCTCTAGTATATATATATATATATATATATATATATATATATATTTTAATCGTATCACCCCGAGCAAGGCGGTGACGCCACTGAAGCGCAGGGGGCTACGTAAGAGTGAAAAGATTGGAAAAGAGAAAGCGGGGAACCACATCCTAAAAAGGGAACAAGGGATGAGCCTCTTCACTTGTTTAATAGACGTGGGTGGAGTGTGAACCGGGCGATAGATAGATCTATCTACTCCAATTTAAAAAAATAAATAAATAAATAAACGAGTGAAAAGATTGGAAAAGAGAAAGCCGGAAACCACACCCTAAACAGGGAACAAGGGATGAGCCTCTTCACCTGTTCAATAGAAGTGGGTGGAGTGTGAACAGGGCGATAGTTTAGTCTATCTACTCCAATTGAAAAAAAAAGTGAAAAGATTGGAAAAGAGAAAGCTGGAAACCACATCCTAAACAGGGAACAAGGGATGAGCCTCTACACCTGTTCAATAGACGTGGGTGGAGTGTGAACCTGGCGATAGTTTAGTCTATCTACTGCAATTGAAAAAAAAAGTGAAAAGATTGGAAAAGAGAAAGCTGGAAACCACATCCTAAACAGGGAACAAGGGATGAGCCTCTACACCTGTTCAATAGACGTGGGTGGAGTGTGAACCGGGCGATAGTTTAGTCTATCTACTCGAATTGAAAAAAAAAAAAAGAAAAGAAAAGTGAAAAGATTGGAAAAGAGAATATATATATAATGAGTAAGTAGCTGACCTAGAGCGAACGGACCTACCTAGGTTTCACCTAATGGATCATCATTGCAAGTTGGCTCTGATGGTCCATTAGGTGAAACTTAGGTAGGTCCGTTGGCTCTAGGTTAGCTACTTACTTATTTATTTGCTCTGCTATTGTATTGAACGATTTACGTGTTAGGTTCCTCGTCTCGGGGTTTTTTTCTTTCGACCCTAACAAATACTACCACCCGGAGTGGTAGTATTTGTTAGGGTCCCAGCTATGGGCAAATAATTAACCCCCAAACAAAACACTATGAAGGTATAAAAATAGTCTTTTGTAGAATTATATACATAATAGACTTTTATAGAAAAATACACATTTTTTAAAGAAAATTTTTTCCCATAACACATTTTTGAAGGTAAAAATTAACATAATACATTTTTGAAGGTAAAAAAAATTATTACTAGTAATACATTTTTGAATCTAAAACTAGAAGGCATCTTCAGATTTTAAAAAGATAAAATAAATAAATAAATAAATAATTATAAAAGTAAAAAAAATTTAATCAAAATTTGACTAAATCAATCTTCTCACTATAAACGAACATTTAAAAAAAAAATTAAAAATCCTACATTTTCGGCATTAAATAAGCCACAGAGCTTGATAAGCCGTTAAAAAAACACAAACTTAAATTCATTTATGCAATTTCGTTAAAAATGACAGACAAGTTGCTATAGTTAAGTTTTTATATAATATGTCATGTCATATAATTTTTTCTTTTCAGAACATAAATTATATAAAAATTTTCCGAATGTTTTATTTCTTCAAACACTTTCAGCTATACTTTAGCCATTATCAAGGATGAATTTTAATTTGCTTTTAATTGAATATATTAACCGTTTTGTGTATGTATGTAGATCACAAGAACATTTTATATTCCATAAACGGTGAGCACATGATGTTCTTTGCAGATATTGTTGAGAGTCGGATTTATCTTTTTATTAATGATTCTTCCATTATTTTTAAATATTTTTTTTACATGTGTTTGATACTATTATATTTGTATTATCAACGATTATATTACAGATAGTGTCTCCATGTGTATTTAAATGAAACCTAATAGAGCTATGGTCAGATAGATGTAACGTGAATCTTTTTGTGAAACATGTAGTCGTATATCCAATGTAATTAATTATGAATTTGGATTGACAAGGAGAATGTCCTTCTTTAAAGGACACGTAAGTTCGTAAATAATATTGGTTTTATGTGGTTTATATATAATTAAACTTTCTGTATGTGATATTTATACACGCATAGGTGGTGTGTGGATAAATGTCTAAGTCATCATTCAAATATTGAGTTATGTAGATTTATCGTGTCGGTATCCGTCCATGTCGTGAGACGATACTGCAGTGCAGAAGAGCACAGGTCTTAATGGGTGCTATTGAGATGTTTGACTATCCATAGATCAAGGTCTCCCTGTCGGGTGTTCACGGTAAAGACGAAAGGAAGGAGTAAATCAATGCAGTTTGTTGCCAGCGCAGCTGCAAGAACTGGCGGTAGGTGACGCAGTACACCATACAATCGCTTTAAGTACGTACCTCGCGAAAAAAATGCATAGTTGCTTTGAAACTAAATTCTAAAAAATGAAACAGTTTCCTTGAAATTTTTATTTTAGTTTTAATTGAAAGCTAAATAATTAAATTTACTATCTCCAGTAAGCAAAATACTCTGTTTTATTTCAAACAGAAATTATATTGATTGGAATATAAAAGTTTGATATTTTTTTTAATTTTTTAATTTTGCCGCCATTTTTGAGCGATCGACACATTTGTAAACAAAAGTTAGTTCACGGTTTTAAAAAATCTTTAAAATAAAATATACATCTGTGATACATTATTTTCGGAAAATTAGCAAATTTTATGTTAAATTAATCTGATTTACACAAGTATTACTTATTTATAGCGTGAAATTTAGAATAAAACTATTTCTTAATCACAGATTTGAACATTTTGACCTGTCCGCGCAGTAAATCAAGAACTTGTTGACTGGTTCTCGATTAGCGATAAAAATCTATGGCGTTTATGAGTGACAAAATATATAAGTGACCAATTTTTTTTTTCGGGTAAGGGAGGAAACTCTGACTATTTAATTTGCACATAGAAATTACCATAGAAAGAAAACATCAAATGCACACAAAAAAAGTTAAAATTAATTTAAAATTATGGGTGCATAATGATTTTTATTAAACTTAATTTTCGATAGGCAATGTAATCATCAATTCTTAACTAAAAAATCTAACCGCAAATATTATAATAACAAAGAAAAAAAATGAAAACAACTCTTTTAAAATTTCATTAGTTATCGAATATTTTTTCTTCAGACTATAATGTCCTTAATTTTTATTATTTATTCAAGCAATTAAAAGCTTATCAAATTAAATAATATCAGAGTTTTATTGCATTTTTTATTTTACTCTTCAGAGCAGATTTTTGGATAGAGGTCATAAATTTAAAATAAAAAAAAAACCCAGATGTTTTATATTCCCCAATGAGTCCTACGTTAACTAACAAAATTATAGACCACAACACTGAAATTTATTTAAATTTCATGGATGTACCTGGATGGAAGTAACAGAGGTAAAAAATATATATTCTTACAAAGATTTAAAAAAATAATAATTTAAAATGCAGCCGTAACTTCTACTCCAACAGTTTCTTTCCTCGCACTTCCCGACTGTGGAATTCTCTTCCACACGATTGCTTCCCCGACGGATACAATCTCCAGGAGTTTAAATGTAAGGTCAATAGACACCTCCTAACACACTAACCTGCTCCCATTCTATCAAACACTCTTCCCATCTGCCCAACCCTCATCCTCGCTATCCTTACTCATCTGTCACCTTCCTCCTGACATTCCCTATGTCTAACCACTCCTTCTCTTTACCTTCCCCTATGTAGCCCCATGCGCAATAGTGGCAGTGGAAAGCCTTGCTTGGGGTGAGATGATTAAAAAAAAAAAAAATAACAGACAATGAATTATTATGTTTAATCATGAGCTGTTTAAGACATCGTATTTTTGGCTTTCATTTCAGGTGAAAATTACGAACCAGCAAAAGAAAAAATATTCAAATATTGGACAATTTTTAGTGGCAGTGGAATGCCTTGCTTGGGATGAGATGATTAAAAATAAATTAATAAATAAAAATAAAAATAATTTAATTCATTTGTGAATGAGTACTGAAAGTTTCATTAAAATCCGACAATTATTTGATTTTTGCGAGAATTTCCAAATTAATGTGTTTGTCAACGAAAAAAAAGCAAGTGATATCATTCTGTTTTCCGTTGTAAACAGTCGTAACGTTTTGGTTACCGGCTAACTCAAATCAAAAGATTTTCTGCCAAAATTTCGAACGTGTTAGAAGGGATTAAAAAATTTTTAAAAATAATTAAAAATTACTTTGATCTTTCCTCTTAATAATAATATAAACATTTTGATGGAAAAAGTTTGTTTTTGTTAAGTTTGGGACCATTTTTATTTATACTATGCTGTTTTTAGCGATTTGGTGGCGGTAGCTAGCTTTAAGGCTTTCATTTTCGATTTTTATAGGGCTTATTCGTTAGTCTTCTCGTTTCCCGAAGCTGCCCACAATGAACTGAATATTTCAATGTAGATCATTCCGTTTATGATTCAATAATAACACGGATGGAAATGTTGTGGATCTTAAATTTGTTGTGGAGTTGTGAGGAAACTTCTCCGCAAAGTTGTAGTGACCGGTTTGGTTGGAACTAAGACATGGAACATTAAGGTAGATTCAAAACAGTATATTAGTTTAACAAGAAACAAGATATTCAAAGGGCGTGTTAGTAAATAGGTAATTGCCTGGCGAGTAGCTATCGTTAACTGCCTTTGTTAATTGCTTTTATTAACTGCTCTCCCGGAAGTCACATATAACAAGAGGAAGAGTCCATTCCTCGTAGGAGATTAGATTAGAAGTCATTTACAAGCCAAAGGTATATGACGTAAATGGCCAAAATAAAATATATTTGGGACCAAACAAAGACACTTAAGAATAGGTGGTTTAATCACAAGTCTACATTCAAAATAGAAAACTTAAAAAACTGTACAGAACTGGTTAGCCACGTGTGGAAATTAAAATCAAAATATGGAAAAGACCCAGACATAACGTGGAGTATAGTAAAAACAGCCAAGCCTTACTACGGTGGTCAAATATGTAGACTGTGCCAAGAAGAAAAGTTAGAGATTATGCTATTCCCAAACAAAAGCAAACTATTGAATGAAAGAACGGAAATTAGGACTAAGTGTAACCATACTAAAAAATACGTCTTAGATTCATACAACCATGGATGAAAATGACATAACTCCTTGTAATTTTAAAAATTGTGCGTTCAAAAATCCCCTGCCACTTGAGCGTTAAAAGAAAACATCGTTACGTGAGCGTTCTTAAAAAACAACGGTAGACGGTAAAATCAGTTATTGCAAATCGCCTGAAGACACCACACATGGTAGAAACCTAGGTCGCGGACTCGTTGACAAATGGAAAATATTCAAAAGCTCTACAATATAATTGTATTGAACACTTTTTAATACCAATGTGCACTGGTCTAACATTATTGTGACCAGAAACTAAGTAATTAAACAATCAATCAATCAATCAATCAATCAATCAATATATATATATATATATATATATATATTATGTTTGAACATTATTTTAATAGATATTCGTATTTGAGTACATGCTCTGTTTTTAATTAAACTATATATATATATATATATATATATATATATATATATATATATATATATACAAATGATTTCACAGTGTAAACGTAGTTGAATCATGCTTTATAAACTCACATTTCTGATTTCTTGTAAATATCCATCTCTGCTTTGAAAGAATATCTTAATGTAAACAAACGTAAAGAGACAATGTTACGGAAAGCTCCGGAGATTTACGAAATGGAGAAATGGATTATATATATATATATATATATATATATATATATATATATATATCAGCCTAAATGCGTTGAGAAACTTTGTTAGAAAAATATGTGTCATTCGGTAGAATTCGAATCTTCGACCCCTAACAAAGGGGTCGCAGGTTGGAATCCTACCGAATGACAGGGGAAGCCGTGATTTCATCTGGCACGTCTTAACAGCTCGACCACGACTGATTTCATAGTCTAAACGTACACTACCGGCCACAATTATTAGGCTACCCCAGTTTTTTTTAAAAAGAAATGATGTATTTCATACTATTTTGAGTATTTATTGCCAAATTGATAATTCTAAGTGAAAATAGAATGTTTGTTTTGTTAATATTGCTCAATAACATGTGCATGAAATGAACTGTTCTGATGTCCAGTTTTTGTGCTCTCTTCCCCATACTAGTCTCTTTTTCTTATTGGCTGGCCAAAGCAAAGGCTTCCTGGCTGCCTTGTAAAATTTTGCAAAGTAATAATAACAAAAGAACCATTCTATTTTCATTTAGAATTATCCACTTTGCAATAAATAATAAAAATAGTATGAAATACATGATTTTTTAAAAACTGGGGTGACCTAATTATGGCCGGTAGTTTAGTTGAATCAAGCTTTATAAACACAAATTTCCGATTTCTCGTAAATATCTATCTTTGCTCTGAAAGAGCATCTTAATGTAAACAAACGTAAATAGACAATGTTATGGAATCTCCGGAGATTTACGAAATGGATTAACAACCGACATATTTAATTTATTTGTTTCGTAACTATTTATGAGATACTCATATTTGAGTAGACACTCATTATATATATATATATATATATATATATATATATATATATATATATATATATATATAATTTAGGGTGAAACTGTCACTGACGCTTACAGGTGTTCGTAATACGTTAACTATTATAGTAGCTAGCTCACTTCGCTTGACATTGATACGTGATAGTAAGTTTGTCGTCATCATTCGTAACGTTAACCCTGTTGTGTTATCTATAAATATCATGATAAGTAGACATATATTATGGGTGGGTAGGTGGCTTTGTGTGCGGGGGTTAGTATCTGTTCTTCTGAGAACTTTCCAAAATCATCTCGTAAATTAGATTGATAAATAGAAAGATATTTGTACACACACACACACACACACACATTGTTTGTTTGTTTAGCGGCATATCAACTCCTTATGGGTCATTTAATATAGAAATTTAATTTCTTGGAAGCATTAGTTATTTCTTTCACAAGAATCTTTTGCTGGTAATACTTTTTTCGAAACTGCATTGCTGTTAATTTTTTATTGTTTTTACAAAATATTTTGCTGGTAATTTAAAAAAAAATTACAAAAATTATTGCTGTTAAGTTTATAAAAATGTTTTTGTAGTCATGTATTGCTGGTAATTTTTTTTACAAAAGCCATTGCTGCTATCTTTTTTATTATTTTTACAAAAAATATTTTGCTGGTAATTTTTAAATAATTACGAAGAAAGTGTTAAGTTTATAAAAATGTTTTTGCACAATGTATTAAGAGCCACAAGGGATAGAAAGACGTGGAGATCCATGATCGCCTACGTCCTGAAGGGACAGGGCACATAGAAGAAGAAGATTATTGGTAATTAAAAAAGAAATTGCAAGCATGTATTGTTGGTAAAAGTTTTGGAAAAATACGTTACAGGTAATTTTTATTTTTTTACAAAAATAAATTGCTGGTAATTTTTAAATAATTACCAAAATGTATATATCCGGTCAGTTTAAGAAAAACGTTTTGCAAAAGTGTATTGCTGGTAATATTTTTTACTATGAAAATGTATTGCTGGTAACAACATTTACATAATTCGGACCAATGTCCTCATCTTAGCAGCCATGATACGACGTTTCGACTGTTGTGCGCTCCGCCCTAGGTGCTAGGAATTTCGAACCGAATCGTTTATTACGATCACTGTGTGGAATATCATTCACATTCCATGGCGATTTTAATGAATAAATTTTCTCTTTAGTATTTCGAGGTATTTTGTAATTTTGATCAATGTGTCTCTTTTAAAATGAGATGTCGGTGTTATTTTTCATTTTTACGTCATTTGGATAATAAAATTTATCCATCGCATCCTGTAATATACATGTATATGTATTTTTAATTTATTTGTTCAAAATTTATTTTTTTATAGATTTAAGATATGTCAGATTTAATCCGTTTTTCTAAAAATGAATATATATATATTTAGAGAGAGAGAGAGAGAGAGAGAGAGAGAGAGGAGAAGGAGGAGGAGGAAGTGCATGTGGTCTTCTTTTTTTTTAATGCTACCACAATGACGATATGCTGAGATCTCCCGCCTTATTGGCTAACGACGGGCAGCGGCAGTTGACACACCTCAAGCATATTTCCCTCTTCCACAGTCTTTCCTCACTATTTACACATTCCAGTCTCGTAGCGCAACACAAAAGTCATGTTTGGGGAAGTTGAAGAAGAAGAAATATATGAATAATTTAGTATATAAAAAGGGAAACCTTAAGAAAATAAGAGAGAAAAAAAAAACTTATTGAAATTATTCAGAAACAGAATTTCCTATAAACAAATTATTTGTCCAACGCATGTGGGTTGTGGTGTAATGGATCAGTCAGTCAGTTAAGAAGAGCCATACGTGATATACGCCTGGGCGATCATGTCTCGAAAGTGACATGACTGACTGGGCGGAATATTTTCCCGCTTTAGGTTGCCATTACTTTCTGTGGTAGACTTTGCCAGCCAAGGCTATAGAACCCAATCTGTTCTGTTATTTAACCTATAACTGGGGGGATAAGACAGATTAATACCTTTCCCAGGGAATACTGGAATCAACTGGAATCAGTTCCTCGATTTCTCGTTCCAAGCCAATATCTAGTGCCCCACAATGCACATATAGCGGATATCGACTCTGAAAGTGAAATCTGAGAGCCAGTTTCGAATTCTATTTGAATTCGTTGCATTCACTTAATCGCATATAACCATGAGCCGTCTCTTTTCCCCCCATCTATGAGTTAAATAACAGGACAGGTTGGGTTCTATAACTTTAGTTGGCCACCAGTCCACCGCAGAAAGTATTGACAACCTGCTATAGTCTCGAAAAAACACTGAATAAAATTCACTATTTGTTATCCATAATGTTGAATGTGTTAGAATTGTTCAACTTTTTAAATATCAAGTTCAGGTTAAACTTTTTAAATCTCAAGTTGAGGTTAAAATTTGCCGCAAAACACAGAATGATCCATTATAACATGTCTCTAATTAATTCGATTGTATGGATTTACAAGATTTCCAGTTATATTGCATATAATCCATTATTGTACTTATTTAGGTTGCAATAAAATTTGTATTTTATATGAATGACTAGCAGTATAGCCCGGCGTTGCTCGGGTGTAATGAAAGCTTTAAAACTAATCCATGGTCCTGGAGCTCAGACTCAGGCTAAAGAATATTTGAAATAATAAAATAATTGCGACAATTTACCAATCGCACCTAATATATATATATATACTAGCAATATAGCCCGGCGTTGCTCGCGTGTAATGAAAGCTTTAAAACTAATCCATGGTCCTGGAGCTCAGACTCTTTGGACATTGGCACGAAAAACTAAAAAGCAATCGTTGTTTCCAGTTAAAGCGAAACCGTAGACTGAAAGAAAAATGAATGGATGTAAGTTAAATTTTGATTTTCTGATATCGATATCAAATTTTTTGCACTATTGTCAGAACTGCAACCTTGAAACTTCTGAATATCGTTTCTTATGTCTTTGTCTATGAGTGTATCAAATTTGATTACAATCAGGCCACTCCTTCTATAACCCGATTTTTTCGATTATCGATTTTCGATATTTATCGGGGATGCCTCGACACAAAACCTAGCTAAGAACACTCGCAGACGCTTATTGTACAACTGTGTAAATTTTTAAGAAAATCGGTTCAGCCATTTCGGAGTCTAAAGGTAACGTACAAACACATACACAGATACACACACATACACACACACAAAGTTCCATTTATAAATAAGTTTAGATTAACTTATGAAAAGTGAGACGTAGTTGAGTGGGAATCCTGTACCATAAATTGGTGTTGGGCTATTTCATAGATTCAGTGGGGTTTCACGAAACCCTTTCACCAGACCTGGGTCAGTTAAGTGCCATATGTGATACACGCTTGGGCGATCATGTCTCGAAAGAAACATGACTGACTGGGCAGAAGATTATCCCGCAGTAGGTTGCCATTGCTTTCTGCGGTAGACTGGTTGCCGACCAAGGCTATAGAACCCAATCTGTCCTGTTATGTAACCCATAACTGGAAGGAATAGACGGATTAATACCTTTCCCAAGAGTATTTGCGTGTACGTATGCAATGAATTCGGCTGGAATTCGAACTCGGCTCCCCGGTTTCTCGTTCCGAGCCGATATCCATATAGCATTAAAACATTTATTATTATTATTATTACTATGTCATTTTTCATCATAATGACGTGTGATAACTTGTACATATTTAAAGTCTTTAAGATCCAGGAATGTGGTACACTATCGAATGCATTACGATAATCTTTCCAGGTAGTACTAAGATTTTTCTTAGCACTGAAGTAGTTTTCCAAGATCATCCTATAAATCATTCTATTTCTTGTCTTCTTCTTCTTCTTCTTCTTCTTCTTCTTCTTATTATTATTATTATTATTATTATTATTATTATTGTTACTACTTTATTTTTCATCATAATTCTATTTCTGCTATGGTCGCACTACCTACCAAGTCTGCGGGAAAACCTAAGGCAGGTCGTGGTGTGTCGTTATGGCTCCATGTTTTTTCTATCTCCCCTAGCATGAAACAGACAAAGTTCCCCTTAGTGTGTGGGCTGTACTTAATAAGATAATTTTTTGTATATCTCTTAAGCTGGGGTTTCCAGGGATTCTTTCAATGTGTTGTTTTGTTCCATTTTTTATCATTCCAAGTGCACCTACTATCACTGGCACAACTCTTGTTTTCAATTTCCGCATTTTTTCTATTTCAATTTCCAGGTTTTTATATTTTGACAGTTTTCGAATTCCTTGGTTGCTATGTTACAATCCGCTGGACAAGCCATATCAATTTTTCTCTTTCTGGTTTTTAACAATAATGTCTGGCCTGTTTGCTTAAATTTTTCTGTGTAGATGGTGTAATCCCATAGAATGGTTACATCTTCTATTTCTGTAACCGGTGCTGGTTGATGTTCATAATAGTGTTTGTTTACAGATTTCCCATAGTGTTTGCACATTGACCAATGTAAATATTGCCCGACTCTATTATTATTATTATTATTATTATTATTATTATTATTATTATTTCCTTTGATTTATTATTTTCTTCTGGGGTCCAAAAAACAAAGGACACAAATGGCTTCAAAACAGTTTCCACTGATGAATTCTGTAAAATTAAAATAAACTTCATTACACAAACTTTACATAGATGAAGCTCTGATGTGTGAGCTGTACTTGTGAGTACATTCTTTTTGTATTTCTTTAAGGCATGGACTACCAGGAATCTCTTCAGTGAATCTATCTATCTATCTATCTATCTATCTATCTATCTATCTATCTATCTATCTATCTATCATCTTGACTGTTCTTTCATGCTATCTATTCCCGTATCTATTATTCTGTCTATCTATCTATCTATCTATCTATCTATCTATCTATCTATCTATCTATCTATCTATCTATCTATCTATCATTGACTGTTCTTTCATGCTATCTATTCCCGTATCTATTATTCTGCTCCTATCTATCTATCTATCTATCTATCTATCTATCTATCTATCTATCTATCTATCTATCTATCATTCTATTCTATTTCATTGCTATTCTTTCATCTATCTATATCTTATTCTCAATCTATCTATCTATCTATCTATCTATCTATCTATCTATCTATCTATCTATCTATCTATCGATCTATCTATCTATCATTGACTGTTCTTTCATGCTATCTATTCCCGTATCTATTATTCTGCTCCAATCAATCTATCTATCTATCTATCTATCTATCTATCTATCTATCTATCTATCTATCTATCTATCTATCATTAGTGTATGTGTCGTTTCTCTATGAGCAAGGTGATCCAATTTCAAATCTAAATACTCCATTTAAAATTCTAAATTTATTGGAGCCATAAAATGACCTCAAAGGGCCGCATTTGGATTACAATCATTTCCTGCTACGCAGGTCTTGTTTCCAGAGAGAAAGGGGAATTAGTATAAAACGTGCCTTTAAGCAAAATCCGTCCCATATTAAATTCCTCGAAAATTTCAGATCTGCTCAGTTTCGTATTAAAACGTAAACAAAGTCAATTTTCTAAAGTAATGGATTTTTAGTCATCAGTCCGACAGATGTTTTAGCACTTGAAACGTTATTTTTAGAGGATACTCATTTTTCAGTAGACGTTCCATTTAGTTTTTCAGCAGTATATTCATTTATTTTCGTCTACCCGCTTAACTATCGCCCGGTTTGACACTCCACCCACGTCTATTGAACAGGTGTAGAGGCTCATCACTTGTTCCCTGTTTAGGATGTGATTTCCGGCTTTCTCATTTCCAATCTTTTCACTCTTACGTAGCCTCCTGCACATCAGTGGTGTTACCGCCTTGCTCGGGGTGATATGATAAAAAAAAAATCTCCTGCAAGATTCTAACCTGCGTATCTAGACAGAAGAAAACCGTCGTGTGATCCCGGTGTGCCCTAGCTGACTCGACCACAGTAGCTGCCTTGCCGATCAAGCAAAGTCTAAAAATCTGTTCCATATTATATTCTTCGAAAATTTCAAATCTGTTTAGTTTCATATCCAAAGGCAAACAAAGTAATTTTTTTAAAGTAATGGATTTTTATTTGATTTCTTTTTTTGTTTTTAATTTCAGATTTTGGTAAATATTTTTGTTCCCCGAAGGCTTTTCGAAAACATCCTTATTTCCGTGCAAAAGTAGATGCTGAACTCAAATCGATAATTGTTTATTGACAAAACCTAACTTTTTAAAATTTTACAACCAGAAAAATATCGAATTCTTTTCGCTGTTTATCTTACCCCGTAACCACGGTTCAAAACATGTTATTCACTGCTAAATGACTTCACGCATAGTTTGGCGATTTTTCGACCAATTTGCCTTCCTTTTTGCTATTCATGCGCTGAAATTGAGTTCCGAACCCAAACAAATCGCGGACTAATCGCTCAAAAGAAGTAAACAGGCCATAATAAGTATTCTACGCCCCAAATCATTCAGCGGTGAATCAAATATGAAGATGGTAGGGTAAAAAATGGCTCGCAAACGTCAATACTTTTAAAACGAAATTGTTATTTGTCAACCGTCACAAGCAATCATTTTTGCTCCCCATAAGCATGAACCAAGCGAGTCTCCCTGAAAGCAATAAACTGCGCCTCCTCAGCCTTACTCTATCTTCCGACCTCAAAGGGAATCATTACATTGAGTCAATAGCTAAATCCACTGCTAGGAAGGTTGGGTCACTGTGTCGGGTCAGGAAATGTTTACATCCTACTGAAGGCACTGATTCCGATTTAATCATCAAAGTCATGTATTAGTGGCCGGGAAATTTCATGACGATTTTGAAGGAAAATTAAAGTTCTAGTCGATTTTTAAAGGAAATTAAAACATGAAAATAAATTATGCCATTAAATATTTTTTCAATTAAATATGAACCACTTCCTTGAACGTTTCTCCATTTTTACTTCTATATAAAGATTCCATTTTTCCAGAAATTCTGTGGCTTCTTGGCTAAAAACGCATTGCGGCGTTTGTTTTTTATGTCATCCAAAGAATTAAAATATTTATCACTGGGATTATTTTGCCATGGTCTCAATAAATGAAAAATCAAAGTAGTAATGTCTGGTGAATATGGCCGGTGGGGTAACACATGCCAGCCAGGATTTTTTGCCGAAAATGAAAGAAATGTGAGGTCTGGGAAATGGTAAAAAAGGGGTTACTACAAATTCAATTGTTCTTGCCTTTAAGGACACATGGCCCAGTGGATATAGACGTTGGTTAGTTCCTGTGACTTGACTCAAAAGAGTTGGTTAGTTCCTGTGACTTGATCCAAAAGAGTTGGTTAGTTCGTGTGACTTGACCCAAAGAGTTGGTTAGTTCCCTAGACTTGACCCAAAAGAGTTGGTTAGTTCTGTGACTTGATCCAAAGAGTTGGTTAGTTCCTGTGACTTGACCCAAAAGAGTTGGTTAGTTCCTGTGACTTGACCCAAAGAGTTGGTTAGTTCCTGTGACTTGACCCAAAAGAGTTGGTTAGTTCCCAGACTTGACCCAAAGAGTTGGTTAGTTCCCTAGACTTGACCCAAAAGAGTTGGTTAGTTCCTGTGACTTGACCCAAAGAGTTGGTTGTTCCTGTGACTTGACCCAAAAGAGTTGGTTAGTTCCCAGACTTGACCCAAAAGAGTTGGTTGGAATCTCGTGACTTGACCCAAAAGAGTTGGTTAGTCTCTGTGACTTGACCCAAAAGAGTTGGTTAGTTCCGTGACTTGACCCAAAAGAGTTGGTTACTTGTGACTTGACCCAAAAGAGTTGGTTAGTTCCTGTGACTTGGACCTAAAAGAGTTGGTTAGTTCCTGTGACTTGACCCAAACGAGTTGGTTAGTTCCTGTGACTTGACCCAAAAAGAGTTGCTAGTGGTCTCTGTGACTTTGACCCAAAAGAGTTGGTTAGTTCCTGTGACTTGACCCAAAGGAGTTGGTTAGTTCCTGTGACTTGACCCAAAAGAGTTGGTTAGTTCCTGTGACTTGACCCAAAAGAGTTGGTTAGTTCCTATGACTTGACCCAAAGAGTTGGTTAGTTCCTGTGACTTGACCCAAAAGAGTTGGTTAGTTCCTGTGACTTGACCCAAAAGAGTTGGTTAGTTCCTGTGACTTGACCCAAAAGAGTTGGTTAGTTCCTGTGACTTGACCCAAAGAGTTGGTTAGTTCCTGTGACTTGACCCAAAAGAGTTGGTTAGTTCCTGTGACTTGACCCAAAAGAGTTGGTTAGTTCCTGTGACTTGACCCAAAAGAGTTGGTTAGTTCCTGTGACTTGACCCAAAAGAGTTGGTTAGTTCCTGTGACTTGACCCAAAAAGAGTTGGTTAGTTCCTGTGACTTGACCCAAAAGAGTTGGTTAGTTCCTGTGACTTGACCCAAAAGAGTTGGTTAGTTCCTGTGACTTGACCCAAAAGAGTTGGTTAGTTCTGTGACTTGACCCAAAGAGCTGGTTAGTTCCTGTGACTTGACCCAAAAAGAGTTGGTTAGTTCCTGTGACTTGACCCAAAAGAGTTGGTTAGTTCCTGTGACTTGACCCAAAAGAGTTGGTTAGTTCCTGTGACTTGACCCAAAGAGTTGGTTAGTTCCTGTGACTTGACCCAAAAGAGTTGGTTAGTTCCTGTGACTTGACCCAAAAGAGTTGGTTAGTCCCTGTGACTTGACCCAAAAGAGTTGGTTAGGTTCCTGTGACTTGACCCAAAAGAGCTGGTTAGTTCCTGTGACTTGACCCAAAAGAGTTGGTTGGGTTCCTGTGACTTGACCCAAAAGAGTTGGTTAGTTCCTGTGACTTGACCCAAAAGAGTTGGTTAGTTCCTGTGACTTGACCCAAAAGAGTTGGTTAGTTCCCAGGACTTGACCCAAAAGAGTTGGTTAGTTCTCTAGACTTGACCCAAAAGAGTTGGTTAGTTCCTGTGACTTGACCCAAAAGAGTTGGTTAGTTCCTGTGACTTGACCCAAAAGAGTTGGTTAGTTCCTGTGACTTGACCCAAAAGAGTTGGTTAGTTCCTGTGACTTGACCCAAAAAGTTGGTTAGTTCCTAGACTTGACCCAAAAGTGAGTTGGTTAGTCTCTGTGACTTGACCCAAAAGAGTTGGTTAGTTCCTGTGACTTGACCCAAAAGAGTTGGTTAGTTCCTGTGACTTGACCCAAAAGTATTGGTTAGTTCCTGTGACTTGACCCAAAAGAGTTGGTTAGTTCCTGTGACTTGACCCAAAAGAGTTGGTTAGTTCCCAGACTTGACCCAAAAGAGTTGGTTAGTTCCTGTGACTTGACCCAAAAGAGTTGGTTAGTTCCTGTGACTTGACCCAAAAGAGTTGGTTAGTTCCTAGGACTTGACCCAAAGAGTTGGTTAGTTCCTGTGACTTGACCCAAAAGAGTTGGTTAGTTAAGCCCTAGACTTGACCCAAAAAGAGCTGGTTAGTTCCTATGACTTGACCAAAAGAGATGAATGTAATAAAGGGTACGAAATTCCTAGCAATGCCGGTGCGTGTAAAGACCGAAACGAAATTCTGATGGAAAACAACGTTTTTCTTGAATTGCTGCCTTTAATTAATCCACTGGCGAGCAGTACTTTTCAGAATCAATTGACTGGATATTTGACAGAAGCTCATAGTACAATATTCCTTTTCAATCGCACCAGATGTAAAGCATGACTTTCTTAGCATGAAGACATGCTTTTGGGATAGCTAAAGTTGACTCATATCGCTAATTCCCGGATCTTTTTTGCTGAACATTGTTTTAAACATTCTATTTCTCATCACCTGTTACAATTTGCTTAAAATGGTGTCTTTTCATTGCGTTTATACAGAAAATCCCAGTATTGACATTATTCGGACTATTGTTTTCATCTTTGTTGTACGACGTTTCGGCCGCTGTATGCTTCGGCCTTCTTCAGGTGCAAGATATTTCGAACAGAACCCTTTATTACAATCACTGGGGTATATCCTTTTGCGTAGAGCCTTACCGTTGGGAAAGGTATTAATCCGTTTCTGCCTTCCGGTTATGGGTTAAATAACAGGACAGATTGGGTTCTATAGCCTTGGTCGGCAACCAGTCTACCGCAGAAAGCAATGGCAACCTACTGCGGGATAATCTTATGCCCAGTCAGTCATATCTCTTTCGAGACATGATCGCCCAAGCGTGTTTCACGTATGGTACTTAACTGACTTACTCTTTTTGGTAGTCATGAGTTGTCTTCCTCTAACCCTGTAAGTTACCTGTTCATCACTGCTGTAGTCTAATATTGAACTCACAATACTTTGGGTCAAGTCAAAGGAACTAACAAAGGACCTAACCAACTTTTATATCCAATGGGCCACGTTTCCTTAGTTTCCAGTGGCGTTCTCTACCTGTTATTTCAACTTCATCCCATAGGGAGCGGAAACTACGTATATTTAACGAATCAGCACATATACTAGGCTACAAAAATCTTCTAAGCGGACCGAGCATAGAGATGAACATAATATGGGAACTAGTAATATGGAGTGCCAGAGAAAATCATTAGTGTCAAAAGATTGCAATATGAGCTCTGGCAAAAAACACTATTGAACCTTAACATACAAAATCCTAGAGAAAATCATTAACATCAAAAATACTAGAGAAAACCATTAACATCAAAAATACTAGAGAAAATCATTAGCATCAAAGATACTAGAGAAAATCATTAGCATCAAAAATACTAGAGAAAACCATTAACTTAAAAAATACTAGAGAAAATCATTAACATCAAAAATACTATAAGAAACCATTAACATCAAAAATACTAGAGAAAACCATTAACTTCAAAAATACTAGAGAAAACCATTAACTTCAAAAATACTAGAGAAAACCATTAACTTCAAAAATACTAGAGAAAATCATTAACATCAAAAATACTAGAGAAAACCATTAACATCAAAAAATTGCAATATGAACTCTGGTAGAAAAAAAAGGTTTACTGAACATCAGGTTTATAAATCCCCAAAATTCAGTTGTTCTTGCCTTTAACGATATAAAGTGGATATAGGCGTTGAATAGTTCCTGTGACTTGACCCAAAGATTTGTGATTTCAATACCAGGGTTAAAGGGAGATGACTCATGACTACCAAAAGGAAGCTCTACGCAAAAAAGCTCCACGCAGAAGAGATGGAGATGATAAACTCCAGTTATTGTAATAAAGGGTTCGAAATGCCTAGCAATGCCGGAGTGTACAAAGGCCGAAACGAAACTGGCAACAAAGATGAGGACAATAGTCCGAATAATGGAAATAGTGTAAATACTTCCTCATCTCAGAAATATAGACAACTACTAGAAAATCACAGATCAAAAAATAAGATCCGAAAGATTCTTTTTACTCAAATCATGTGGTACCCAAACATAATAGCGATTTAAGTAACCGAGCCTCACTAAGTGCGCATGGATGGGGAATTTTGATAAATGTAGCGTTTCTGTTAATTTCCACTTTGTGTAAATCAGGTTATTTCCAATCGATGTCTTGATTTGGTCGTCATTTTTAGTGCGTGCATGGGCGTGTCTGCCTGGGTATTCTTCGTCAATAAGTCCACAGTCACGAAGTCTATACTCAACGAACCACTTCCGTACATTTATGTGAGATAAAGCACCTTAATTATACACAGGACATATCTTTTTTTGTTGCTTGTGAGGCATGGTGAGGCATTTTTGTCCTTAAAAAAAAACATCCGGTGACTTTAGGTCCTGGGTATGACGGTAAACTGCATCCAGCAGCAAGGCCTCTGATTGGGGAGGTTGTGAGGAGCATGGAACCACCTCTTAAATGCTTTTGTTCCCTAGTCCACCCTGACTTGCGCTTACATAAATTGCGCTTACATTTTATCGGTTTCACTGTAAAAGGGTGGGACCTAGTTGCTAATCTAGTATCTCGTGCAAGTTCGTCCCAAGGGGGCACCAGTGATCTAAATTCGTCGGAGCAGAAGCCGTGAAAGTATTTATAGAAGAGGCACAGGGAAGCCACGTAACGCCGGTGAGAGTGTGACTGCAGGCGGCCTGCCAAGTCGGTATCGATCACATTACAGATTCTCCGTTGTATTTTGTCAAGAACCCCGAGGAGAATAGCAGGGGCACCCGACCAGATGTGGCAGCAGTATTCAATACACGGGCGGATGGTAGATTTATATATGTGCTAGATAGATTCTGACGAGAAAAACTTCCGAGCCCTGCACAGAGAACCGACTTTCATAGCAGCGGATTTAGCAATGGATTCGATGTAGTCGTTCCACTTGAGGTCCACTGAGAGTGTGCGGCCAAGGAGGCGTAGTGTTTTACTCTCTGGTAGGCAAGCCTGTCCCATACTAATGGGAGATAGATGCGATTGTCTATGATGGTTAATTGATAGCAGCTTCGTTTTGGAAGCATTAAAAGTCATTTCTTACTACGGATTGGAGGTCCTTTTCAAGCTCGGCAGCGAGGTTCGCTTTGTCGCCCACACCAGATTTTTTATCAAGGCGAGAGTAAACTGTAGTGTCATCGGCGTACATGTCTACTTGGGATCTTATGGCATCGGGGAGATCATTAATGTACATCAGAAAGAGCGTAGGACTAGGATAGAGCCTTGAGAGACACCCGCGTTCGTATGGTAGTTCTGGGAGGCATGTCCGTTTAATATCACCTTCAATGTGCGGTTAGAGAGGAAAGACTGGATTAGGCCAAACAAATGTCCAGTTATACCATAGCTCTGCAGTTTGCATAGAAGGCCAGCGTGTCAGACTCTGTCGAAAAAAAAAAGAAAAAAAAAAAGGAATAGCTAAACGCAAAGAAATAATAATAATAATAATAATAATAATAATAATAATAATAAGGAATTTGAAAAACTGTCAAAATATAAAGACCTGGAAATTGAAATAGAAAAAATGTGGAAATTGAAAACAAGAGTTGTGCCAGTGATAATAGGTGCACTTGGAATGATAGCAAATGGAACAAAACAACACATTGAAAGAATCACTGGAAACCCCAGCGTAAGAGATATACAAAAAATTGTCTTATTAAGTACAGCCCACACACCAAGGAAAACTTTATCTATGTAATGCTGGGGATGATAGGGAAGATAGAAAAACATGAAATGGAACCATAACAACACGCCACGACCTGCCTTACGTCTGCCCGCAGACTTGGTTGGTAGTGAGACCAAAGCAGAAATCGAAATATGATGAAAAATGACATAATAATAATAATAATAATAATAATAATAATAATAATAATAATAATAATAATAATAAATAGCCAAAGAACTCCAAGAAATGGTTGACGATCCCACTAAAATTCTTGCATGGATGACAAAAGGAATTACATTTCTTCTACCCAAGAATGGTGACACAAACAACCCGAAAAACTACAGACCAATTACATGTCTTCCGACAACATATAAACTACTAACATCTATTTTAACAAAACAGACATATTTATTCTTAGAAAGAAATGACATGATACCGCTTGAACAAAAAGGGTGCAAACGTGGCTGTTATGGTTGTAAAGACCAATTGCTAATTAACAAAATGATCCTGGAAAACTGCTACAGTACAAAGAAAAATCTTAGTACTGCCTGGATAGACTACCGAAAGGCATTCGATAGTGTGCCACATTACTGGATTTTAAAGACTTTAAATATATACAAGATATCGCCCGTCATCATCAATTTCATCAAACAGTGCATGTCTATATGGAAAACAACCCTTTACCTCAATCATATAAATGGAACCTATAAGTCTGATGAAATAAACATCAAAAGAGGTATATTCCAAGGTGATTCTTTATCTCCCTTACTATTCTGCATATCATTAATAGCACTTACCAGTCAACTTAATAAGACAGAATGTGGTTATAAAATAGGCCAAAAGAAAATAAGCCATCTAGTTTACATGGATGACTTAAAGTTATATGCTAAGAATGATAATGAGCTGGAAGGTCTTCTGCAAACTGTAAAATGCTTCAGCGAAGACATTGGAATGAAATTTAATTTGAATAAATGTGCTAAAGCTACAGTTTTACGTGGATCAATACAAGAAACATCCTCAATTAGCCTAGACCCTGCTGTAACAATAAAAGAATTGAAACCAGAAGAAGCTTATAAATACCTAGGTGTAAATGAGAGCGAAAACATTCACCATAAAAAAATGAAAGAAATAGTGCGTAAAGAGTACTATAGAAGGCTACGAATGATATTAAAAACTGAATTAAATTCACAGAACAGAGTTATGGCCATTAATAGCCTTGCAATCCCAGTTGTCCAATATAGCTTCAACATCTTAAACTGGACTCTAAACGACATCAGGCGAATGGATGCTAAAACAAGAAAGCTTCTTTCTAAGCATAAGATGCATCATCCAAAGGCTGATGTAGACCGTCTATACATACCCCGTAAAGAAGGTGGAAGGGGTCTTATTCAGCTGGAATTGTCATACAAGACAACAACTATTGGCTTACTAACATACATAGAAACAACAAAGGATTGGATGATACAATTAGTAAGGCAACATGAAGAAAGAAAGAAAAATATTCAATAATAAAAGAAGGCAGTAAATACAAACAAGATTTACAGTTAGTAGATTCTGTAGAAAAGCAAAACAGAAGCCAAGAACCAACTATTGCGGCAAAAAATATGAAAATGAAAGCCAAAGATAAAGCTCTTGAAAAGATGAAACAGCGCTGGCAAGACAAACCTCTGCATGGCCAATATCCAGTACGTGCCAATAAATCCAATGTTGACAAAGTTAGTACTCATCGATGGTTACGTGCATCTGGACTAAAGTCCGAAACTGAAGGATTTATACTTGCAGCACAAGACCAAAATCTTTTCACGAGAAACTTTCAGGCAAATATTATGCATAATAATATGGATCCAAAATGCAGGTTTTGTGATAAACACCAAGAAACAATAGACCACCTAATCTCAGGCTGTTCTGTGCTTGCCCCAAATGAATATAAAAATCGCCACGATAGAGTTGGGCAATATTTACATTGGGCAATATGCAAACATTATGGAAAAGCTGTAGGCAAACACTGGTATGAACATCACCCAGCACCGGTTACAGAAATAGAAGATGTAACCATTCTATGGGATTACACCATCTACACAGACAGAAAAATTGAAGCAAACAGGCCAGACATTATTGTTAAAAACCAGAAGGAGAAAACTTGTCTATTAATTGATATGGCTTGTCCAGCGGATTGTAACATAGCAATCAAGGAATTTGAAAAACTGTCAAAATATAAAGACCTGGAAATTGAAATAGAAAAAATGTGGAAATTGAAAACAAGAGTTGTGCCAGTGATAGTAGGTGCACTTGGAATGATAAAAAATGGAACAAAGCAACACATTGAAAGAATCCCTGGAAACCCCAGCTTAAGAGATATACAAAAAATTGTCTTATTAAGTACAGCCCACACACTAAGGAAAACGTTATCTATGTAATGCTGGGGATGATAGGGAAGATAGAAAAACATGAAATGGAACCATAACAACACGCCACGACCTGCCTTAGGTCTCCCCGCAGACTTGGTTGGTAGTGAGACCAAAGCAGAAATCGAAATATGATGAAAAATGACATAATAATAATAATAATAATAATAAGAAGAAGAAGAAGAAGAAGAAGAAGAAGAGGAAAGACCCAACGGATTCTACCCTTAAATAAAAACTAATTATGATTGATGCATTTTTGACGTCTGGGATTCATGAGGGACCATAAAGCGGTCGTTGGTCTTAAATCATTTTCTATTCTATGAATATCGTAAAAACTGGAAGATAGATCGATACGAAAAAAAAAATGATTTCTACTTTCTTATCTACTTCTTTGTGTCGTGTCCCTTCAGCACGTTGGTGATCATGGCTCTCCACAATTTACCTTCCTTTTGCTGCTCTTAACAAATTTGTTCTTTTGTTCTCTCTTCTAAACTCCGTTTTGCTATCCATTTATTCAAACTAGCGAGGTAAGTTATGCGTTGTTATCCTTTGATCTTTTTGCCATTAATCTGTCATGTGAGCATCAAATTTTCCAAACCCACTTTCCTCATTATTTTCACGAGTAAGTTAAAATGTCTCTTTCTGATGTTTAGTGTAAGTTTCCCTTTTGTTACGATTTTCTCTTAAAGTTTGCCGTTGCTCACATTTTCGGCTTATGGTATTCTCAGCATCCTCCGGTAGAACTAGATTTCTGTTGCTTCAAACCTCTTCTTCGTCTGTGAGGAGATTGTCCAGAATTCACTGCCGTATAGGACGGACTGATATTACGTAACCGCCTATCTACGTCATTATTATCATTAGTAGTAGTAGTAGTATTAGTAATAGTAGTAGTAATAGAACAAATATGTCCCTTACAACAAAATGAAATGACAAATGACAAATTGAAATGAATCTTATCAAGAGACAATAATAAAAGAAAAGTTTAAACGGATGTCTACCCTTAATTATTATCAACATAGGGATTGGCGAGGGACCAAGAATTCTGTGACGGGGTTGATTCCTGTTCGATAAATATCGTGAAAACTAAAAGATAATTTAAGACTAAGAAAAGATTTTCACTTTTTTCTTTTTTTTATCTGCTGTGTCTCTTCATGGCATTGATGGTCATGGCTTCACAATTTGTAGCTCTTAATAAATTCTATTTTTAACTATCTCACCTAAACCTTGCTCTGCCCGCCATTTATTCAAGCTCACTACTTATGCTATACATTGTTTTCCTTTGTCTATCTTGCTTTCAATTTCTTTGTGAGTATCAAATTTTCCAAACCTTCAGTCCTCATTTTGTGTTCTCGAAATTACAACTTTCTCTCGCTGATGTTAAGTATGAGGTTTTCTTTTTGTTTCCATTTTCTCTAAAACTTCGGCGTTACCTGGTCTGTGGCATTCTCAGCATCCTTCTGTAGAAGCAGATTTCAGTTGGTTCATCTCTTCTTCATCTGCCAGAAGATTGTCTAGCGTTCACTGTGATATAGAAAGACTGATATTACGCAACAATTCATTACTCTTTTCTTTATTTCTAATGATTTTTTATTTTATATAAGTTTTTATTTACTATTAGTACTGTCATTTTTCATCATATTTCGATTACTGCTATGGTCGCACTACCTACCAAGTCTGCGGGAAGACCTAAGGCAGATCGTGGTGTGTTGCTATGGCTCCATTTCATGTTTTTCTGTCTCCCCTATCATACCTAGCATTACATAGACGAAGTTCTCCTTAGTGTGTGGGCTGTACTTAACAAGACAATTTTTGTATTTTTGAAGCTGGGGTTCGCAGGGATTCTCTCAATGTGTTGTTTTGTTCATTTTTTATCATTCCAAGTGCACCTACTATCACTGGCACAACTCTTGTTTTCAATTTCCACATTTTTTTCTATTTCAATTTCCAGGTCTTTATATTTTGACAGTTTACGAATTCCTTGGTTGCTATGTTACAATCCGCTGGACAAGCCATATCAATTAATAGGCAAGGTTTTTCTTTCTGGTTTTTAACAATAATGTCCGGCCTTTTTGCTTGAATTTTTCTGTCTGTGTAGATGGTGTAATCCCATAGAATGGTGACATCTATTTCTGTAACCGGTGTTGGGTGATGTTCACACCAGTGTTTGTTTACAAATTTTCCATAGTGTTTGCTTATTATTATTATTATTATTATTATTATTATTATTATTATTAAATGATGCTTCATAAAAATAGGAATAATAAATAAAAGGAAAAGTTTTATAACTAAGAGCGAGAAATAAAGCAAATCGGGAGATATACGCAGTAGACACAGTCATAGCAGAAGCTGCAGTTGTACTGGTTGAAGAAGAGAGAATGGTAGTTGAGTAAGAAGGTGAAGAAGAGGAGGGATCATAGAGGTGAAAGAAGGAAGAGAAGAAATATGAAGGAAATATGAAAGAGAAGAGTAAGAGTAGGAATAAAAATAAGGAAAGAAGAAGAAAAAGAGGAAGAAGAATATGAAGAGGAAAAACAGCGGTGGGAGGAGAAGTGGATAAGGAATAAAAGAGGTGCAAGAAGAAGAAAACTAGGAGGAAAAGAAAGAAGAAGAGTAGGGATAGTGTGAAGAAGAAAAGAGAAAGAGTAGGAGGAAAATAAAAAGAAGGAGGAAGACATATATGGTTAGAAAAGAAGAAGTAGTAAAAGAAGGAAGGAAGGAGGGGGAAGAAATGAGAAGAAGAGGTAGAGGAAGAAAACGTATATGATACGAAAAAGAAAAAGAAGAAGAAGAAGAGGTTTAGGAGGAAAAGAAACAACAGACAAGAAGTAAAAGAAAGAGGAGTAAGCATAATGCGAAGAAGAAAAATGATGATGAAGAAGAGGAAAAAAAGAATAATAAAAAGAAAAGAGGGAGGAGAAGAAATAAGAAGAAGAGGAAGAGGAAGAAGACGTATATGATACGAAAGAGAAGAAGAAGAAGAAGAGGTTTAGGAGGAAAAGAAAGAAGATTAGGTATAATGTGAAGAAGAAAGATGATGAAGAAGCAGAAAAAGAAAAAGAATAAAAGAAGAGGAGTAGGAATAAATGAGAAGAAGAGTTAGAGGAGGAGAACACGACATAATACAAAAGAAGAAGAAGAAGAAGAAGAAGAAGAAGAAGAAGAAGAAAAGCTCTAAGAGGAAAAGAACAAAAAAAGACTAGAAAGAAAAGAAAGAAGAGTATGCATAATTTGAAGAAGAAGAAAAACGATGAAGAAGAAGAAGAAAATAAAGAAGGAAAAGAAGGGGAGGTAGGGGAAGAAATGTGAAGAAGAGATAGAGGCGGAAGACGTATATGATACGAAAGAGAAGACAAAGAAGAAGAGGTCTAGGAAGAAAAGAAAGAAAAGTAGGTATAATGGAAAGAAGAAGAAAGATGATGATGAAGAAGAAAGATGAAAAAGAAGAAGAAAAGAAAGAGAAATGAGAAGTGGAAGGGAATGAAGACGTATATGATACGAAAGAAGAAGCAGAAGAAGAAGAAGAAGAAGAAAGAGAAGAAGGGGAACAAGAAGAAGAGAAAGAAGGAAAGAGGGAGAAATGAGAAGAACAGGTAGATGAAGAAGACGTATATGAGACGAAAGAAGAAGACCAGGAGGAAAAAAACGTCTAGTAGGAAAAGAAAATAATAATAATAATAATAATAATAATAAGAAGAAGAAGAAGAAGAAGAAGAAGAAGAAGAAAATAGATGAAGAAGGAAAATTAGAACGTTGCAGAAAAGGGTGCAAGAAACATAATTTCAAGGAGATAAAAACCGAAAAAAAAGTGAAGAATAAGAAGAATGAACAGGAAAAAGCAAAAATAGAGGAGTGAGGATAATAGGGAAAAATGAAAAAAGAAGAAGAAAGAAGGAATGCAAGATGAAGAAAAACAGCAACAATGGCGTAGAAGATGGAGAAAAGGTAAATGGAGGGAAAAGAATTCAATTATGAGAATGTAAAGAAGAACGAATAAAGACAAAATCGTTGCAGTAGATGTGCTATGTGTTCAAATGAAGGCAAGAATATTGATTCCAAATATTGATTTTCAAGGTAGACAGCCTCGACCCCCTTGGGAGTTCGGCGCAACACATATCTTCCTATCTCTGTTTCCTCCGCCTGGCTTCACGTTCTCGGAAACCTGAATGTGATAAACTTACAGACAGTGAGATTATGATAAGTATGGAAGTAACGATTGTGTGAACCTGTCTACTGCCCAGATTGGATATTTGAAACAAAATCCGCAGAAACAACTCCCAGTGTTTGATGAGTTTCATGACCATACTACTCATAAGTTGTGGGTTATGCTTTCGATTGAAAATGAGGCTCCGTTGAAATGACTATATATTGATGATGACCAACTGAGGACGCTTTTTTTTAATCCAACTATTTATTTAAAACTAGCAGAATAGCCCGACGTTGCTGGGGGGTAATGAAAGATTTAAAACTAATCCATGGTCCTGGAGCTCAGACTCTTTGGACGTTGGCACGAAAGACTAAAAAGCAATAGTTGTTTCCAGTTAAAGCGAAACCATGGACTGACACACAAACATCTTGCCTTATATATATATATATATATATATATATATATATATATCACTTGTTTCTGATGAAGGACCGAGGGCGGTCTGAAATATAAAACACTATAAAAATAAACAAATACTGTTTAAAAAAGTACGTTTTTAAATTCAAAACTTTTTATTAATATTCTTTCCTATACATATTAAGACAGTATACGTGGATGATCATCACTATATATATATATATATATATATATATATATATATATATATATATATATTATCGATTTTCTGCACTATTGTAAGAACTGCAACCTTGAAATTTCTGAATATCGTTTCTTATGTCTGTGTCTATGAGTGTATCAAATTTGATTAAAATCGGACCACTCCTTCTATAATCCGATTTTTTCGATTATCGATTTTTGATATTTATCGGGGGTACCTCGACACAAAACCTAGCTAAGAACACTCGCAGACGCTTATAGTACAACTATGTATATTTTCAAGAAAATTGATTCAGCCGTTTCGGGGTCTATAGGTAACGGACACACACACACACACAGACACACACACAAAGTTCCATTTATTATATAAGTTTATATTTATTTCTGAAGGATTTATTTATTTAAAATATACTGAATTATTCTTTAAACTTATTTAAAATACTGATGTACGCGTGCCATAAAAATGGCACCGAAACTTGTTAGAATATTTTAATAGTGAGATGCAATGAAATATTTTAATAGTGAGATGCAATGAAATATTTTAATAGTGAGATGTAATTAAATATTTTAATAGTGAGATGCAATGAAATATTTCAATAGTGAGATGCAATGAAATATTTCAATCGTGAGATGCAATGAAATATTTCAATAGTGAGATGCAATGAAATATTTTAATGGTGAGATGCAATGAAATATTTCAATCGTGAGATGCAATGAAATATTTTAATAGTGAGATGCAATGAAATATTTTAATAGTGAGATGCAATGAAATATTTCAATAGTGAGATGCAATGAAATATTTTAATAGTGAGATGCAATGAAATATTTCAATAGTGAGATGCAATGAAATATTTCAATCGTGAGATGCAATGAAATATTTCAATAGTGAGATGCAATGAAATATTTCAATAGTGAGATGCAATGAAATATTTCAATAGTGAAATGCAATGAAATATTTTAATAGTGAGATGCAATGAAATATTTTAATGGTGAGATGCAATGAAATATTTCAATAGTGAGATTCAATGAAATATTTTAATAGTGAGATGCAATGAAATATTTCAATAGTGGGATGCAATGAAATATTTTAATAGTGAGATGCAATGAAACCAAACTCTTGAAACAATTACACAAGATTCAATAAAACAGAGATAAAAATAAAAATACATATTTAGAGTTGGATTAATTACACCGTCCTCTTTACATTTTTTAGATTTACCATTATCGTATTATTTACCTTGTTCGGAAGGTTGTCGGCATCTTTATTGCCATGTTTACGACGTTTCTGCCGTTATACGCCCCGGCCTTCATCAAGTGCTAGTAATTTCGAACTGAACATTTTATTTTGATCCCTAGGGAATATCATTCTCATTCCATTTGCAATGCCACTTCCGGATGCCATGTAGTTATCTCCCTTTAACTCAACTCATTAAGTTATTTTTTAACCTCTGCTGGTATTGAACTCAAGTAACTGGAGCTAACCGACGCCTATATCTACTGGGTCATTTGTCCTTGAGGATAACTACACGACACCCGGAAGTGGTATCGCATATGGAATGAGAATGATATACTTCAATAATCAAAATAAAAGGTTCGGTTTGAAATTCCTAGCACCTGAAGAAGGCCGGAGCGTACAACGACCGAAACGTCGTAAACATGGCAATAAAGATGAGGACTACAGTCTGAAGAAGTTAAATAATATAAATACTACCTCATCTAAAAAGTATAAACATTATCGATATTTATTTATTATTATTAAATTTATACGTCAGGATTATTTGCATCATTATATTATGTGATTTTATAACATCTACTCAGTCAGTTAAGAGCCATACGTGATACACGCTTGGGCGATCATCTCTCGAAAGAGACATGACTGACTGGGCAGAAGATTATCTCACAGTAGGTTACCATTGCTTTCTGCGGTAGACTGGTTGCCGACCAAGGCTACAGAACCCAGTCCGTCCTGCTATTTAACCCATAACTGGAAGGAAGAGACGGATTAATACCTTTCCCAAGGGTATTTGCGCGAAAGTAAATACAATGGATTTAACTGGAATTCGAACTCGGCTCACCGGTTTCTCGTTCCGAGCCGATATCCACTGGACCACAGCGCACATCTACTAGTGCTGTCAATAATGTCGTCAAAATTTGTTAAAAAGTTTTAATAGAGAGTGAAACGAAAGAAAAGTCTTAAAACAATGTATTGAGTTTCAATAAAACAGAGATAAAGTATTTACAACTAAAACAGAGGCCAATCCGTTCCCTTTATATATATTTTAGACGTTCAATGCTATCTATGATTCTCTGATTACTCCTGGTATTATATGAATCGCTTTTTGAAAGATAGACTAAACTATCGCCCTGTTCACACTCCACCCACGTCTATTGAACAGGTGAAGAGGCTCATCCTATGTTCCCTGTTTAGGATGTGGTTTCTGGCTTTCTCTTTTCCACTCTTACGTAGCCCCCTGCACATCAGTGGCATTACTGCCTTGCTCGGGGTGATATGATTAATATATATATATATATATATATATATATATATATATATATATAGATATTTTCATGTTAAACATTTTATATAATCTTGTAATTATTTCAAATTTTCAAATTTTGGACTTGGTAGTGAGAGTACCAAATTAAAAGAACAATAATTAATTTCACAGGATATTTCGCAATAATCAATGAGATAATTCACATCAGCTAATCTATGGATACCTGATGATGACCAGAGGGTACTTAGTCAAAACGTTGTGTCCATTATACCACCTATATCAACCAAGATGTGAACAAAAGTTCGAAATAATTCTAAGATTATTGAAAATTATTCATTTCAGAAATAAATAAAAATATTTTATATGTTTAATATAACTTTGAAATGGAAATGGAAGAAAAAAAATAGTAACAGAATGACAAAGACGGTGACGACACTTAATATACAAATATATCTGAATGCCTCACATGAAAAGCTTGAATAAATATGACTGCAATCTAGAAAACGAAGGTGGAAAGAGACTGAATAATTAAATAGTTCATTTTGCTTAGAAAGTAATTTTGTCTAAATGCAATTAAATATTTTATTTGCATAGATTATTAAAATGACTAAGTAATCTCCCTTTCCTGTCCAATGGAAAATAATATATAAATGAATATACATCGATAATTATTATATGGTTTGATATTCTTTATTTGAAATTTATTAAAATGCTACTGAAAATTGATCGAAATTTTTTGCAACTTATTAAAACATTTACTTGAAATTAACTGAAATAGTTACTTTTACATAAATTTGTCAAAAGTTTTATTTATTTAACTTCATAAATTGTTTATTTTAAAATAGATATGAAATAAGTATTATGTTTTCTCGTGTTTCTCAGAAATAAATACTGTTAAAATAAAAACTGAGCGTCTATTATAATACGAGTTTCCACTAAAAATAGTGTTGGAAAAATAATAAAAATGTAAAGAGTTATAATTGAGACCAGATTTTTATTTTCTTATTAATTCACAATTTATACTGTATTTTTTATTTTTTCATTTCTACAATTAATATTAAATTTTATGGTGGGAATTAATGGGTTAAAATACTTATTAATTATAATAAAATTATGTCTAAACTTATTTATAAATGAAACTCTGTGTGTGTGTGTGTGTGTGTGTGTGTGTGTGTGTGTGTGTGTGTGTGTGTGTGTGTTACCTATAGACTCCGAAACGGTTGAACCGATTTTCTTGAAAATTTACACAGTTGTACTATAAGCGTCTGTGAGTGTTCTTAGCTAGGTTTTGTGTCGAGGTACCTCCGATAAATATCGAAAATCGATAATCGAAAAGATCGGGTTATAAAAGGTTTGGTCCGATTTTAATCAAATTTGATACACTCATAGACAAAGACATAAGAAACGATATTCAGAAGTTTCAAGATTGCAGTTCTTACAATAGTGCAGAAAATCAATAATATACATATATATAAGGCAAGATGTTTGTGTGTGTGTCTGTTTATCTGCCTGTAAGTCTATTTTTTTCAGCCTTTTTATTTTAGTTTTTTAGGGTTTGGCTCTAAGTAGTTATAATTGTAGTTCTTAGTCTCAGCCATGATACCATTTACTCAGTGGACTTATTTAGCCTTCAAAATTCAGTTTACGACGAAAAAAACTTATTTGATATCGATACCAGGAAATCAAAATTTCACTTCATTCCATTCATTTTTCTTTCACTCTACGGTTTCGCTTTAACTGGAAACAACTATTGCTTTTCAGTCTTTGGTGCCAACGTCCAAAGAGTCTGAGCTCCAGGACCATGGATTAGTTTTAAAGCTTTCATTACACCCGAGCAACGCCGGGCTTTACTGCTAGTTTATTTATAGATTTATTTATAAATAACTTTATTACATTTTATTTAAAATCTTGAAAGATACTCAGCAAGATGACAATTCATCACATTTAATGTAATAAAATCTTTTCGGAAGTGATATTCCCATGCAAAGGCGGTGAAGGGGGTCAGTTTCTATTTCGTTGATAACAACCAAGTGCATTTACAAATACACAACCGCAGTTGGCGAACCAAGGGTGGGTGGATGCACCATGCGATTGTTAAACAACGTAGGCGAATTCTGGTGGTTCTCATATTTAAAGCGGATATGTTTTTGTTTGCTCGTTTTTTTTGTTTTTTTTTTGTTTTTTATGTAAGCGCGAATCCACTTCCAGATGACACATCTTTTTTCGGTAGCCCAACCCCAACAGCTTCCCGACCATGATCCCACTCAATGCTGGAGATAAGACCACTTGCCAGCAGTGTTTACGCTTATCCTACCCGTAATCCATCACAAAAATTCAGAATGTGGGATTAATAAATTCTAAACATTTCGAGTACCTCTGAGTAGCGACCAGTTGTAACAAAATTTAAAATGTGAGATGAAGTAGTTGAACGTAGGATTGGTTGCTGAAGGGGTACTAAACACCATTTAGGTCAACGCCATAAGGGGAGAAAAAAAAGAAAGCCGGAATATATACGTACAAGTTAGTCAGTTAAGTGCCATACGTGATACACGCTTGGGTGATCATGTCTCGAAAGAGACATGACTGACTAGGCAGAAGATTATCCCGCTGTAGGTTGCCATTGCTTTCTGCGGTAGACTGGTTGCCGACCAAGGCTATAGAACCCAGTCTAAGTCAGTCAGTTAAGTGCCATACGTGATACACGCTTGGGTGATCATGTCTCGAAAGAGACATGACTGACTGGGCAGAAGATTATCTCGCAGTAGGTTGCCATTGCTTTCTGCGGTAGACTGGTTGCCGACCAAGTCTATAGAACCCAGTCTAAGTCAGTCAGTTAAGTGCCATACGTGAAACACGCTTGGGCGATCATGTCTCGAAAGCGACATGACTGACTGGGCAGAAGATTATTCCGCAGTAGGTTGCCATTGCTTTCTGCCGTAGACTGGTTGCCGACCAAGGCTATAGAACCTAATTTGTCCTGTTATTTAACCCTTAACTGGAGGGAATAGACGGATTAATACCTTTCCCAAGGGTATTTGCGCGTAAGTGAATCCAATGAATTCAGCTGAAATTCGAACTCGGCTCCTCGATTTCTCGTTCCGAGTCGATATCCAATGCACCACATCGCACATCCATACGTAGATGACATAACAAAAATTTTATATTAATACAATACAGTGTACACGTAAGCAGCTATATATGTCTGTCATTTAAGTACCATACGTGATACACACTTGGGCGATCTCGAAATAAACATAACTGACTTGGCAGAAAATTTCCCGTAAAAGTTTGCTATTAGTTTCTGTGGTAGACCAGTACCCAACCAAGGCTATACAACCCAAACTGCTATGCTATTTAACCCATAGGTGGAGTAAGAAGAGATGGATTAATATTCTTCCCAAGGGTAAGTGAATGAAACGAATTCAACTGGGATTCAAATCTGAATCTCTGATTTCCCATTCCGAGACGATATCCATTTTGTTCAACGCCCACCACAACACATGACTGTTTGTAATAAATTTGTGAATGTAACCAGTAATGACCATTTAAAATCTATAACATCGGGATAAATTTACAGCAGTACGGCAAGCACTATCGTATATTTTATATGAGTTGAATATATGGATCGAAATCCGACAAGATGAATTTAACAAATAAAGAACAAGTAGAAAAAATGTTTTTAATCTAACATGTTTCACTTATAACAAGCTTCTTCAGAGATTTAATAAAGACAAATGATTTAAAAATCCGAGAGAGGTATAGTTTCAAACGTCAAATATGTCTCACCTGTGATAAAGCAACGAATGAATATTAAATGTAGAAGATAAAAATTGTTTGTTTAACTGTATGTGTCAACGCGTTCTTTTTAAATAAAATACGAGAAAACAGTTATGAATGTATGCGTTGAGAGAAATCAAATGATGGAACGATTTTCCTTCTAAATAACGTGCGAATCATGCATGAATCATAAACAAAATATATTTCCGTTTAAATTCTAGTGAAAATAATGTCAACAGAATCTTTTAATGAAATAATAAATTACCAAATAACGGTAACATTTTGTATTTTTCAATGAAATAAAAATAACTATGTACTAAAATTATTATAACATAATTAAGTAATATTATATATATTATATTAAGTAATATTATTACATTGTTAAGAATATAAGGAACTCTAAATTATATATGATGATAATAAGTAAGAAAACTACTACATTGTTAAGAATATAAGGAACTCTAAATTATATACGATGATAATAAGTAAGAAAACTATTACATTGTTAAGAATATAAGGAACTCTAAATTATATATGATGATAATAAGTAAGAAAACTATTACATTGTTAAAATATAAGGAACTCTAAATTATATATGATAATAAGTAAGCTATTGCAATCAGAATATAAGGAACTCTAAATTATATATGATGATAATAAATTAAGAAAACTATTACATTGTTAGAATAGAAGGAACTCTAAATTATATATAATGATAATAAGTAAAACTATTACATTGTTAAGAATATAAGGAACTCTAAATTATATATGATGATAATAAGTAAAGAGAAAACTTATTACATTGTTAAAGAATAGAAGGAACCCTAAATTATATATGATGATAATAGTAAAGAAAACTACTACATTGTTAAGAATATAAGGAACTCTAAATTATATACGATGATAATAAGTAAGAAAACTATTACATTGTTAAGAATATAAGGAACTCTAAATTATATGATGATAATAGTAGAAAACTATTACATTGTTAAGAATATAAGGAACTCTAAATTATATATGATAATAAGTAAGAAAACTATTACATTGTTAAAAATGAAGGAACTCTAATTATATATAATGATAATAATTAAAAACTATTACATTGTTAAGAATATAAGGAACTCTAAATTATATATGATGATAATAAAGTAAGAAAACTATTATTACATTGTTAAGAATATAGGAACTCTAAGTATATATGATGATAATAAGTAAGAAAACTACTACATTGTTAAGGAAAATATAGGAACTCTAAATTATATACGATGATAATAAGTAAGAAAACTATTACATTGTTAAGAATATAAGGAACTCTAAATTATATATGATGATAATAAGTAAGAAAACTATTAATATTACATTGTTAAGAATATAAGGAACTCAATTATATGATGATAATAGTAAAGCTATTACACTATTTAGAATATAAAACTCTAAAATTATATATGATGATAATAAAAGTAAGAAAACTATTGTTAAAATGGAACTCTAAATTATATGATGATAATAAGTAAGAAAACTATTACATTGTTAAGAATATAAGGAACTCTAGAAATTATATATGATGATAATAGTAAGAAAACTATTACATTGTTAAGAATAGAAGGAACTCAAATTATATATAATGATAATAAAGTAGAAAACTATTACATTGTTAAGAATATAAAGAACTCTAAATTATATATATTGATAATAAGTAAAAAGAAAGCATTGTTAAGAATATAAGGAACTCTAAATTATATATGATAATAAGTAAAAACTACTACATTGTTAAGAATATAAGGAACTCTAAATTATATATACGATGATAATAAATGAAAACTATTGTATTAAGAATATAGAACTCTAAAATTATGATGATAATAAGTAAGAAAACTATTACATGTTAAGAATATAAAGAACTCTAAATTATATAATTAATAAGTAAGAAAACTATTACATTGTTAAGAATAGAAGGAACTCTAAGTATATATAATGACAATAAGTGAGAAAACTAATGCATTGTTAAAGAATATAGAACTCTAAATTATATATGATGATAATAAGTAAGAAAACTATTACATTGTTAAGAATATAGAACTCTAAGAATATGATGATAATAAGTAGAAAACTACTATTCAAGAAGAATATAAGGAACTCTAAATTATATACGATGATAATAAGTAAGAAAACTATTACATTGTTAAGAATATAAGGAACTCTAAATTATATATGATATTAATAAATAGAAAACTATTACATTGTTAAAGATATAAAGACAAATTATATGATGATAATAAGTAAACTATTATTAAAATATAAGGAACTCTAAATTATATATGATGATAATGAAAACTAAGTAAAACTATTACATTGTTAAAGAATATAAGGAACTCTAAATGATGATAATAGTAAGAGAAACTATTACATTGTTAAAATTCAAGGAACTCTAAATTATATATGATGATATTAAATTAAGAAAACTATTACATTGTTAAGAATAGAAGGAACTCTAAATTATATATAATGATAATAAGTAAGAAAACTATTACATTGTTAAGAATATAAGGAACTCTAAATTATATATGATAATAATAAGTAAGAAAACTATTACATTGACAAGAATAGAAGGAACTATCTATAACTTATTTAATAATATTTACTGGTATTTTGGATTTATTAATCATTATCTAAACTTATTTATAAATGGAACTCTGTGTGTGTGTGTGTGTGTGTGTGTGTGTGTGTGTGTGTGTTAAATATAGAATCCAAAACGGGTGAATCGATTTTCTTGAAAATTTACACAGTTGTACTATAAGCGTCTGCGAGTGTTCTTAGCTAGGTTTTGTGTCGAGTTACCGCGATAAATATCGAAAATCGATAATCGAAAAATTCGGTTTATAGAAGGAGAGGTCCGATTTTAATCAAATTTGATACACTCATAGACAAATACATAAGAAATGATATTCAGAATTTTCAAGATTGCAGTTCTTACAATAGTGCAGAAAATCGATAATATATATATATATTAAAGGCAAGATGTTTGTGTGTGTCTGTTTATCTGCCTGTATGTCTGTATATTTTCAGCCGGGCTATACTGCTAGTTTTGTAAAAAAATTGGAAGTAACGAAATGTTTTAATCGTCTGTTTATAGTTGGTAGCAATATGTTTATTTGTATATCTACTATTTAAAATTTATGCCCCATTCTGGTTTGTGAGAGAAAACAGATTAATACTTTTCTCAAAGGTATTTGCACATAAGTGAATGAAGCAAACCCAAGTGCAATTCTAACACGGTTCTCTGATTTCTCGTCTCGAGCCGATATCAGTCAGTCAGTTAAGTGCCATACGTGATTCACGCTTGGGCGATCATGTCTGGAAAGAGACATGACTGACTGGGCAGAAGATTATCCCGTAGTTAGTTGCCATTATTTTCTGCGGTAGACTGGTTGCCAGCAAAGGCTATAGAACCCAATCTGTCCAGTTATTATTCGTGTAACTATAGGGAAGAGACGGCTTAATACCTTTCCCAATGGTATTTGCATGTAAATGAATGCAAGGAAATCAACTGAAATTCGAACTCGGCTTCCTTGATTTCTCGTTTCGAGTCGATATCCACTGCGCCGCAGCGCACATCCTGCGTATACATATACATATAAACGTATATATATATATATATATATATATATATATATATATATATATATATATATATATATATATAACCTAATTATAAATCTCAAAACAAGAGCTGTGTCCTTAAACTGCCTCGTGATGCTGAGACACTTAAATGAATGCGTGTATATGTATCGCTGGCCACTCGTCTCGGAGGACGGGTAGCTAATCCCCATTGCAGACACTTTCCCAGGCACAACTGTGTTTGTTTAACGCCCACAGACCCAAACTGTGGTTTATACTGCAACTATGCTGAACGAACCTTAGTTCCAATTACTGGGTGAGTGCCCGTATTCCGGGGTAAATAACAATCTGAACAAGGCCAGGATGCTTGTGATTTCGAGCTAGCACAATATATATATATATATATATATATATATATATATATATATATATATACCAAACGCCGTGTCACCAAAGTTTGTATATGACCATACTTTACTTCCTACCTAAACCTGGCGCCTTTCTATGAGTCTTTCACTATGTGTCTTTTATTCTTTTTCTCTCTCGTTTTCCTTTTTTTGTTTTTTATTTCTTCTGTGTCCTTTTTATGATTTTCCATTCTGGTTTCTTATTTTCCCTACCCTCTTTTACCTCGTACACACACACACACACACACACACACACACACACACACACACACACACACACACACACACACACAAACAAACAAAAAAAACTTGCCAATTAAAGGAAGTGAATTTCCATCTCTTTTCAAAATAACGTTTACTACCTGATAAGACTTGTTCTTTCAATGTCGAAACAAGAAATTTCACATCCTTTTACTGTGAAACCAATAAAATGTAAACAAAGCTTCTTTTCTCGTTGTTTTTCCCTGTGGAATTCCCTTCCGTTTACTTGCTTCCCTTCAGCTATAATCTCCACGAGTTTAAGTGTAAATTCAATAGTCATCTCTTATCTTGCAAACTTGCATCCTCTCACTCATGCTTCTTTCTCCGTCAACTCCACTCTCAGTATCTTAACCCTTTCTTAGCCACTTCCTGACACACCCTATAACCTGTCACTCTTTCTCAAAACTTTCCTCCTATGTGACCCACTACGCACCTGTGGCAGTAGACTGTTTGCTTGGGGTGATATGATTATATTAATAATAAAATAAATATAATAATAAAAAAAATATAGGGAATTTCGAACCTACCTTTTATTACAATCACTGGGGTATATGATCTTCATTCCTCGCATGTATCTTTTGGTAGTCATGAATTATCTCCCTCTAACCCTGTAAGTTAATTGTTCACCACTGCTGCAGCCTGGTATTGAACCCACAACTCTTTGGGTCGGACCACAGGAATTAACCAACTATATCTACTGGACCAAGAACAACTGAATTTTTGGGACTTATAAAGCTAATGTTAAGTAACCCTTTTTATCAGAGTTCATATTGCGATTTTTTTATGTTAATGGTTTTCTCTAGTATTTATTACCAGAACTCTATTGCAATTTTGGCAATAATGAGAGACACTACTATGCATGGAATTAAGAACATATACTCCAGTAATTGTAAAAAAGGGTTCAGTTCAAAATTCCCAGCACCTGAAGAAGGCCGGAGCGTACAACGACCGAAACGTCATACAAATGGCAACAAAGATGAGGACAATAGTCCAAATAATGTAAATACCGTAAATGATTTTAATGTTGAAGATAAAGAACGCTTTAGCGCATTGAAACAGTTTGAAGACGAAGAATTAGAGGCATTATTGCTTCATGAAGACTCATATTAAGCGCAAGCTGAACTTGCAGAACCATTAGGAGTTTATCTCACGACAGTTTCAAAACATTTGAAAGGATTAACAATGATTCAAAAGTAAGGACACTGTGTCATACGAGTTGAAGCCGAGAGACATCGAACAGCATTTTGTCACGTGTGAACAGCTGTTTCAGCAGAAGAATAGGAAAGTTTTTTGTGCATCGTATCACGATGAAAAGTGGATACAATACAATAATCCTAAGTATAGAAGATTGAGGGGTAAGCCCGGCCATGCATGAACGACCACGGCAAAGCCGTATATCCATGCCTCGAAGCTTCTGCTCTACTTTTAGCGGTAACAGCTTGGTGTTGTTTATAAGAATGTCCGTTGTGGTGTAGTGGATATCGGCCCGGAACAGGAAATCGGGGAGCCGAGTTCGAATTCTAATTGAATTCGTTGAATTCACTTACGCGCAAATACCCTTGGGAAAAGAATTAATCCGTCTATTCCTTCTAGTTATGGTTAAATAATAGGACAGATTGGGTTCTATAGTCTTGGTTGGCAATCAGTCTACCACACAAAGCAATGGCAACCTACTGTGGGATAATCTTCTGCCCAGTCAGTCATGTCTCTTTCGAGACATGATCGCCCAAAGCGTGTATCAGGTATGGCACTTAACTGACTGAATCAGATCGAAACCATCACAGCAGATCGCTATCGACTACAGTTGATGCGTTTGAGCCGAGTATTGAATAAAAAACAGCCGCTATACTAGCAAGGATACAACAAAGTGATTTTGCAACATGACAACGCTAGGCCACATTTTGCAAAACGGGTGAAAACTTGCTTGAAAACGCTAAAATGGAAAATTCTACTCCCGCCGTATTTAACAGATATTGCTCTGTCCGATTATCACTTGCTCCAGTTGATAGCACGTGGCCTGGCTGAGGAACACTTTCTTTCTTATGAAGATGCCAAAAATCGGGTCAATTTGTGGTTTGTCTCAAAAGACTTGCCGCTTTTCAACGTGGAATTCAAACGCTGCCAGAAAGATGGGAAAAAGTAGTGGCTAGCGATGGACAATATTTTCAGTGACATGTTTCTTACTGATTTTTGTAAATAAAAAATATCTTTTTATGAAAAATCTGCTAGAACTTACTTAAGGTCCTAAAATTTGAGTTCAATACTGCCTTCTCAAACCACTTTCAAATACGTGTTTCAGCTCCGTGTTAAAGCCTGGACTATTATTATCCGTTCAGCAAAAACAAAACAGAACGGAAATGATAATTAAAGAAAGAAGAGAAAACAAGACAAGGCACAAAAGAAAACGGTTTTTAAATTATTACTTGTGACATTTCAAGATTTTTCACTTTTCTCTATAAATTAAACTTAATATCACTAGGGTATATTTGCCGGAATAATCTTTCTAGTAGGTTTTTGTGACTTTGGTCGTGATAAAGTAAGACACCAAAGCCTAAGCGAAGGCTGATTCTTGTGGGAACAGCAAAGACCAGTCGGCAAAACTAGGCTTGCTCACCGGATTTATCGAACCTTTAGAACGAGAAGATCCGAAGAAAACTAGAAAATCTAGACGAATTTATTATTGGTAGACATATATACGCTGGTTACGTTCAGTAGTGGCAGCTAATGATAATATTAATTCTTTCCCTATAAGGAAACACTTGGTATTCATTGTCTGAGTAGCCACTGCTTTCGGCTGAAATCTATGAAATATTTCTCTTAAAATAATTTTTAATGAAAATAGGTTTTTAAAGTCCAATGGCTGTTAATATTCTTTGCAGTAATGACAAGTACTTCCTTCCCAACCTTTAATTCTAACATTTGTCTATATTTCCTAGATGAGATATTGTAAATATCTACACAATTTACATCATTCTGACTGCTTTCCTCATTTTAATTGACATATCCACGACGTTTCGGCATTGTTACGCTCAACCCTTCTTCCGTTGATATACCCTGGAATGTCGAACAAAACCCTAACCCCCTGAACTAAATAAAGGGATCGGTTCGAAATTCCAAAGTATATCACCTGAAGGAGGATGAAGCATAAAACGGCCGAAACGTCGTGAATATGGAAATAAAGACGAGAATAACAGTCCGAACGAGTTCAATAGTGTAAATACTATAATTTGAAGTAATGTAGAATATCAACATTTTGATTACGTCATTTTTTCGCCTCAAGTTAAATGTGCTATCCATTTTAGTTGTTTCTGCTGTTAGTAGTCCTCAAGTGACATGTACATTAAATCAAAACAACCAATACTTAATAAAATCACATTCAAATCTAGTTACAACACATTACATAGCATTTAGACATATGTTTCTTTTAACATTTCGTTCTCTTACGTGGTGTGACGTCATAGAACCGTATTACACATTTACGAACTGCATCTGCTATTCATTGACTGTTATCGTTGCATAGCAATGTTTTATGTCAACACAAAATAAAATCATCTTTGATGGTGGATGCCTTTATGTTAACGTCCCTGTAACCTTTCTGAAGATGGCTTATGTGAGCCGAAAGCTTAGCATAATAAAAAATGTCCAAATGTGGGACAATTTTTGTTTATTTTCATCTGAAATTAAAGCCCAAAATACGATGTTTAGAACAGCTCATGATTAAACATATTAAACATTCATTGTCTGTTATATTTAACAATATATGTTTAGAATATATATATATATATATATAGTGTGATGGATAAATTATCCTCTAAATTACGCAAAAATGAAAATAGTACTCATTTAAATGTTTTTACCTTGAATTACTAAAGAGTAAATTTGTTCAATAAAATCACCATTGACTTCAATCTCAGCTTCCAGCCAACCTCGAAATCTTCAACTTTTCTTAATGGTTTACTTCTTTAAGTTAGTAAATGCTGCTATAAGTTCTTATTTGGTGTTGCAAGGAATTTGGTGGTCTCCCCCTCTACGCCACACATATAATAATAAAGGGGGTTGCAGTCTCTGGGTTAGGTGTCCAGACGTAAGCGGTCATGTGTCAATGTTGTTTCTATGGAAAAAGATTTGTTTTCTAATTTCTTTTCTTAGCTGACTTCCCTGTCAACCACCTCTTTCCCGTTTTTCTCCCTTTTTCCTTTTTTCTTTTCCTTTTTCGTTCCCTTCCTTTCTTTTTCTTTTTCCCTTTGCCCTTCGTTCCCCCAACCACTTCTATTCGCCCAGACATGGCTAAATTTCAACTTTTAAACTCTCAACTCAGATAAGGAAGAGAGACGTCTTCTAAAAATAGACATAGGTATCTGTCTGCTTTCCTGTTTACTTCATTAAATTCAAATATTATTAATCCCACCCCGTTGTATTTTTCTGCGATGGAAATTTTTTTTGGACTTTTGCCGGTATAAAAACTTTTGTCATTTGAATTTGTTTAAATAAATATTTTCCTTGCTGAAGACGCGAGATAATTCTCGTAGAAATGACTATTCAACGAATTTGAACATCGAAATTTTGTTTTATTTTATAATTGGCTCTGTAATTAGAATATAATAATTGCATTGAACCCTCCACCTTGATCAATTTTAATATTAATTTCATTAATATTAATTAGGATCGGGTCTTGGGGATTTACTTACCTCCTTACCCTTTTGGATTATATATATATATATATATATATATATATATATATAAAATTTCAAAAGAACTTAAAATCACACCACCTGGCAGACCTATAATATCAGACATTGGTACCCTCACAGAACTTATATCTGGATACATAGACAATATCCTAAAACCTTTATTACCTGACATACCTAGTTATATTAGAGACACTACTGACTTTCTCAACAAATTAAAAAACATTAATTTAGTCCTAGGTGATAATATCATAGTAACGATGGATGTTACGTCTCTGTACACGAACATTCCACATGTTGAAGGAGTATCAGCTTGCCATGAGTTCCTTAAAAGCAAACTACCTAACAACCAAATCACAGATTTATGCCAATTAATAAATTTCATCTTAACACACAATAATTTTAAATTCAACAACAAACACTATTTACAGATTAGTGACACAGCAATGGGCACGAAAATGGCACCTAGTTATGCCAATATCTTTATGCATATTTTAGAAAAAAGATACTAGACAGTTCACAATACAAGCCATCACATTATTTTAGATACATTGATGATATTTTCTTAATATGGACTCATGGATTAGAAAAATTAAAAAACTTCTTTACTTTCTGCAACAACTTCCACAATGCAATCAAATTTACCATGGAACACTCATACACATCCGTCCCTTTCTTAGACGTCATGATAAAATTAAATAAACATACACTTTCCACCAGTCTATACAACAAACCCACAAACCAACATAAATTCCTACACTTTAACAGCTGTTATCCCCTCAAATTAAAAAAATCTATCGTATACAGCTCATTTATTAGAATAAAACGCATATGCTCAGACCATCCAGATTTTCTAAACAACATTAACAACCTAACAAAACAGTTTCTAAAATGTAAATATCCAATAAAAATAATAAAGGAAGCACTACATAAAACCATCCACATAGATCGTAGCACACTTCTCACATACAAAAAACGAAAAGATAACAACCGAATTCCCATGGTTTTTAACCATAATCAATATTCCTACACACTTATCAAAAATTTAAAAAATGATTACAGAAACCTCCAATCAAACAAAAACATCAAAGACATTTTCGATAAACCACCCATAAATGCAAAGAAACAAACACCCAACCTATCAACTATCCTCACTTCTAACAAATATTTAAATAATACAAACCTATCAGGGAATTTAAAATGTGGGAAGCCTCGCTGTTTAATTTGTGAACATTTAATAACAGACAAAACATTCTCTGTACCCAACACCAAAATAAAATTACACCCACCAAACCTTACTTGTGACAGCAAAAACATCATATACTTTCTCTTCTGCTCAATTTGCCCCAACAGTGGATATATCGGCGAATCCGGTAATAGCTTTAGATTTCGCTTCAATAATCACAAACTAAATATACGACAAAAAAATGTATACTCCCCAATTGCAGCCCATTTTAATCAACCTGATCATACTTTAGAAAATTGCAAATGTTTACTAATAGACTCCAATTTTAGTTCTACATACGCACGCAGAAAGAAAGAAAAATACTGGATTTTAAAATTAAATACACACAAGCTACGGTTAAATAGGGACTTAGGTGTGTTGAATCTTTACAAATATTTCAATAGCTAAAAATTTTTTTTCAGATATTCCAAGAAATTTTTATCTAAAACAAACAGACTTTCTCTACGGACGTGCCGCATGTTGTGAACAAACACACCACGTGATGTAAACACACAAAAAAATATTCGGACGCTATCGTGAAATACGTTTCTAATTCAAATTTAAAAATCACTCGTTTCTGATGAAGGACCGAGGGCGGTCTGAAATATAAAATACAATAATAAAAATAAACAAATACTGTCCAAAAAAAGTACATTTTTAAATTCAAAACTTTTTATTAATATTCTTTCCTATATATATATATATTGAGTTGATTTTTGATAAGAGATGGAAATTCTCTTCCTTATATTAGCAATTTTTTTTGTGTGTGTGCTCGGTAGATGGGGTAGGGGAAATGAGAAACCAGAATGGGGAATCATAAAAAGGGGTACAGAGGAAATAATAAACAAAAAGAAGAAAACTGGCCCAGTGGATAAAAGCATTTGTTGGATCCAGTGACTTGACCCAAAAAGTTGTGAGTTCAATACCTAGCAACAGCAGTGGTGAACAAATAATTTAGAGAGTTAATTTAAAGGGAAATAACTAAGACATTCAGAAGTGGCATGATCCATGGAACAAGAACAATATACTCCAGTTCAGTTCGAAATTCTAATCATCTGACGAATTTGAATATACCAATAAATATGAGGACAACAGTCCGAACATTGTAAATACTACTTCATCTCAGAAATATATATATATATATATATATATATATAAAAAGAATACACTGACGATCCGTTTAGGTGAAACCTAGGTAGGGTGTCTGGCTCTCTAATTATTCTTTATTTATTCTAATTATTCTTTATTTATTCTACCTAAGTATTGAGCGCTTTTTGTTAGTTGATTACTCGTATCGGGGTTTTTTTCTTTGGGCTACGAGCTGACTCGGTCCGAACCCTTTTTTAAAAGCCGTTTTTTCCCTTCTCCGTAGATTCGTGGAAGGTTTTTCGTCACGAGTATAGTTATAACCTCTGACTGACGCCATTTCGGTCGGGTTTCAATCCTGGGTAAAAAAGCAATCGGAGTCTAACCGTACTGATGAGCTCTGATACGGCGAAACAGATCTGTCTGCGGATGACAATATGTGTGTGTGTGTGTGTGTGTGTGTGTGTGTGTGTGTGTGTGTGTGTAAACTTCTAAGGAAGTTCAGCTCCAAAACAGTTGCTTCAGACAAAAGACAACCAAATGCCTAAGTTTGGAAGCAAGGGGCCCAAGAAAAAACATATATTTTACAAACGTGCAAATCTGGTTGGAATGTGAGTAATAACAAGACAGACCTGTCATTTGCCTGCATTTCTCAAATAGCTAAGAGAACGGGGGGGTGCGTAAATAAACGGATGAATGAATGAATGTGTGGATAACGCAAAACATCATGAAGGACTCAAATAAATAAAGACTAAAAATTCTGGAATACGTTATTAATTTTGTTTTTTACGGCTTATTAACCTAATTAAAAGTTATTAAAGCCAGAAAGTATTTTTAGATTGTAAGAATATTTTTTAAACATTATTCTGATTTACTCATACAAATTCTACTATTTAACCTATAGATGGAGGAGTAGAGTTGGATTTATACTTTTTCCAAAGTGTAAATAAATATATCGCACACAACTGGAATTGGAACTCGACTCTGAATCGTTATTAATTACACCCCCCGCACATAAAAAGTTGAAGAATTTTAAACATTCAACCTTATGGATTCAACCTTATGGATTCAACCTTATGGATTCAACCTTATGGATTCAACCTTATGGATAAATAAGAGTAAATTTTATAAAGTGTTTTTTCGAGAATAAGCATGAAGGCAACAAATTCACGTATTTGGATGAGAAAAATAAAAATGATCCATAATGAAATAAAAACCGGCGAAAAGTTTTAATCCTTTCATATTCAGTGGTGCTCAGTCTAATTTATATGCTATGGGTTAAACAGCAGGACAGACTGTGTTTTATAGCCTTGGTTAGCAACCGGTCTACCGCAGAAAGTAATGTAAACCTACTGCGGGAAAATCTTTTGCTCAGTTCGTCGTGTTTCTTTCGAGACGTGATCACCTAAGCGTGTATCACGTATGGCACTTAACTGATTGACTGACCCTAGTGAAAAGTATTAATCCATCTCTTCTCTCTCCAGCTATGGGTTAAATAGCAGGACAGATTTGGTTCAGTAGTCTTGGTTGGCAACCAGTCTACCGCAGAAAGTAATGGCACCCTACTGCGGAAAAGCTTTCTACTCAGTCAGTCATGTCTCTTTCGAGACATGATCGCCCAAGCGTGTATCACGTATGGCACTTAACTGATTGACTGACCCTAGTGAAATCCATCTCTTCTCTCTCCAGCTATGGGTTAAATAGCAGGACAGATTTGGTTTTATAGTCTTGGTTAGTAACCAGTCTACCACAGAAAGTAATGGCAAAATCTTTTGTCAGTCAGGTTTCTTTCAATCGCCCCAGCGTGTATAACGTATGGCACGTGACTGATAAAAATGGAGGCAGAATAAAAGTAAATGTTGATAAGATAGCGAGGGTCACATAAGTGCTTGGCTTGTATGGTCCATGTCAGAGTGGTCGGTAGTAGTGTGCGCCGGTCCTGTTTTGGAAAATCAGAAAAAAATAAAAGAGGAATTTATCTGATTTATTTTGAATGTCAGTAACGATTGTAGATAAATGATACAGTTCAACACAATCGTATTGTCATAGGTTGGACCAAGAATACAGATTTAGTCATCTCTTTAATTTTTAACTTCAGCAGAATGTGGGCTCCCCACGTATAGCACAGTCAATGAAACTTTTGTTGATATATTAAGCCAAACCTAGTACGTTAATATAACACGGGATATTTCCCACAATTTCTGAAGCAAAATAGAAAAAAAAAAGTAGTTTATTTATATATCAACTGACATCATATCGGATAGTTTTTCAACCAAGTTACGGACAAGCGCGCCACACCCTCTCTCTGTTATGGTTTATCAAAGAATACTTGAATTATTATTTTTTAAACGCATAGTTCCGTTACTAGAAGATTCGTCAGGCAAAGTGAGCACGCGTGGGACGAAATAGGGTAGTCATGAGCGGAAGAAAGGGAAAACCTTTCGTATAACAGTAAGAAGTCAGAGTCAACGTCACTTCCGGTGAACTGAAAACGGAAAGTAAACAATCGCTTCACTCAGCTTGTTTGGTTTGTGAAATAAATCGTGATGACTTCCTAATGCCACCCACAGGCTTCGCCTGCAGGCAACAATACAAAAGGGGAAATTACCCTACCGGGAGATTATGGGATTTGTGGAAAATTCATACATTCATTCATCCGTTTATTTATGCTCCCCCCGTTCTCTTAGCTATTTGAGAAATGCAGGCAAATGACAGGTCTGTCTTGTTATTACTCACATTCCAACCAGATTTGCACGTTTGTAAAATATACGTCTTTTCTTGGATCCCTCGCTTCCAAACTTAGGCATTTTGTTGTCTTTTGTCTAAAGCAACTGTTTTGGAGCTGCACTTCCTTAGAACTTCACACACACACACACACACACACACACACATATATATATATATATTTCTCTTGCCACACTCATGGGGGGAGAGAGAGAGAGAGACCACAGCGAGTCAGCTCAGTTCAATCTCTTTATTACCAGTTATTAAACTTTACTACCAGTTACGAAAGCTCTTGCCGCGTGTTTGCACTTTAACAGTATATTATTAAATTTATTGTTATTGCAATAATTATAAAGAATATAAAGTAATAAAGAATATATATATATATATATATATATATTTGTGTGTGTGTATATATATATATATATATAAATTTTTTTCTGTTAGTCAACCTAAAAAATGATGGCTTCAAGATGGAGTCATAGTAAAAATAAGATTCTAAAAATGTTAAATTACTTATAGTACAATAACATTTAGCTTTGATTCACTATTGAGCATTGTAAACTCAGAAATAAATGTTAAGGAACTATAAATTTCTTACTGTAATTTCTTCACATTATTACATATATATATATATATATATATATATATATATATATATATATATATTTTAATTCAGATACTTCAATCCAAAGGAAAAAAGCAGGAAGGTAATTCAACATCTTTGAATTAATCCTTTTTTAATATATATATATATATATATATATTCCTCCTCTCACGCTCAGGGCTTTGGATTATTGTTTTCTTGTCTTAATATAGATGCTCAATAGTAGGTACATCAATATACATGTTGGGGCCGTTTTAGACGGCATATCGTTACAAATATTTTGACGGCACGTATGTTGGGCGTTACCTACATATATTAATTGGGGGGGTAACTAAAACATCTTAATTATACCCACAAACGCTACCTGACAAGACAAAATGCAGATGAAATCTGCTTAACCAACGTAAAAACAAATATCACAAAACTCTAAAAATACCAGTTTTTCTTTCTTAATTTTCTCAATATCTCATTTTTGACGAAGCTTTAAATATAGTGAAACATGTTAGATTTGTAAAAGTAACATTTCCAATTTTTTACTTATACGCACTTTCTGTCCGATTTTGTTCCATGTTTGTTACCAATTCATATATATATATATATATATATAATTTATTCGTTTGAACATTTGATATTCTGATTTTAATTAAACTGCACACACATACACACACACACACACACACACACACACACACACACACACACACATATATATATATATATATATATATATATATATATATATATATATCTACTGGCCTGATTATTTACGAGAAATTTTTGTTTTGAAATTGTGTCATTCGGCAGGATTCGAACCTGCTACCCCTAACGGCATAGGGGAAGACACCAATTGATCTGGTCCGTCTTAGACCACACGAAAACGAATGATTCCATCGTCTAATCGAAGTTAAATCAAGCCTTATATCCACAACTTTCGAATTTTCGTAAAAAACAATCTCTTAATGTATCGTAATGTAAACAAATATAAACTGCTGTGGATCTTCGTCGCCAATTTGTTGCGGAGTTGTGGCGAAACTTCGCCGCAAAGTTGTAGTGAATGGTTTGTGCCAGAAGTAAGATATGGAACACAAGAGGTAGGTTCCAAACAGTATATTAGTATAACAAGAAACAAGTTATTCAAAGGAAGTGTTAATAATAGGTATCTAGAAATAAGTAAATCCGAAGGTATTATTACGCTACTTATTGCCTGTCGTCAACTGCTGTTAACTGCTTTTGGTAACTGCTCCTCGGAAACCACGAAGGTAATTACATATAACAAGAGAAAGAGTCCATTCCTAGTAGGAGGGCACTATAACATAAACAATGTTACACAAAGTTCTGGAGATTAACAAAATGGAATTAACAACCGACATATTTGATAAAAATATAAAAATGGTGTGCAAATGCTACTGCAGATAGTGTAAAGTTTGCTGATAGCAGACATATTTTAATTCTCGAATACAGCCAGTACACTGTGGCCCTGTTCATAATTGTTGTTAAGCATTAGTTTCTTGTGTTTTTAATAATAAGATCTGATATCATTTATGAATCAGCATTACTTACTTCCCTTGAAGCCCATCCTGTAATCTCAAAGTTAATGTTGTTACCACATTCAGAGCAGAGTATAGCTTTGTCTAAATAACTCTATGCTTATAACTATAAAACCCATCAACGAAGCATTCGTAGATTTATTTTCCACAAAAGACCAGAGTAGAAATAATTAATAAAAGACAGTTAATTTTGAAGATTGATTTTTCAAGCTGTTTGTTGCCGGAAGTTTTAAGTGTAAGAGTTCCCGACCGTGAAGGTCGCGTTTGTATCCCACCATACTCGATTAATGACAGGGTTGATTTCTTGGTTATATCAAGCTGGGGATAAAAGATCCCAACGTGCGGCATCATTAGGAAAGTGCTTGATTCCAGGATTTTGATTAAAATGAGGCAGAAGAAACTGTTTGGGAGCAGTCAGCGGCTATGGTGGCACAAAGTCCCAAATCCACACTTAATGGGCAGATAGAATTTCTTTAGGGCTCGTTGGCAATCAATCTAAAGATGGTGTCTCAATAGAAAAACAAAATAAAACAAAAAAAGTCAATTTCCCAGCAGTCTGGCTACTCGCGGGGATGTCACGCGAGTCAGAGGACGCCTGAACCTCCTCCAGGCCGGCACCTGAACCCACTAGACTACGCCGTGTGGGGCCTTTTGGAGCAGATCACAAACAAGACATCCTACCTCTGCATCAATACCCTCGAGGCTGTCATCAAAGACACGAACGTCAAGATGTTCGGTGATTATACGTTTAAAGGCCGCGTAGCTTTTGAATCATAAAGAAAACGTATTTTTAATGGTCAAGAATTATTTTATTGCCAATGCACTGAACACAAAGCGAGTATTTACACAAATGATTAGTTATTCAATGATAAATGAATAGAATATGTCAAATATATCTAATTTAAATGTATTAATAATAATTTTACTATTGAAATGCATTGGAAATAAGATAAAAGAGGATTATCAGTTGTCAGGAATGAATGCAAACATCATTGACAGAAAATAATTTTATATGTATAATGTAAATTCATTTTAATAATTTTACAATGAAAATGCATTGAAAATCAGGAAACAAAAATTGTCAGTAGCCATGAAAAAATGCAAGAATTTTTGATGGAATACGTCGAACATTTTTTAATCATTTACCCCCCCCAAGTGGAACCACCACTAGTGCGCAGGGGGTTACAGTGAGAAAAAAAAGAATGGGTACAGTGGGTATTGAAGAGAGGAGAAAAAGATGAACAGGAAGAAGATAGAAGATGGCAATTGACGTTGCATTTACATTTTTGACGATTGTAGCTATCAGGGAAGCAGGTAAACGAAAGAGAGTTCCACAGGCGAGAAGTGCGAGAAAAGAAACTGTTCGAGTTGAAGTGTTATTTACATTTAACTATTTCAATGGTAAAAGGTGGGACCTAGATGCCAAGCTATTTAGCTCGCTTAAATTCATGAGGTCGGGAAAAAAATTTAGTCATAGCAGTTGCCATGAAGTTATTTGTAGAAAAAACTGAGGGAAGCCACGAAAGTCGAGATGCCAAGTCAGGATCGATAACATTGCAGATTCTTCTTTGGATTTTGTCAATAACCTCGAGGTGAATAGCGGGAGCACCCGATCAGATATGGCAACAGTATTCGATGCACGGACGAAATTTTTTTAATCATTTCAACCCAAGCAAGGCAGAACTTCCACTGGTGCGCAGGGGGTTACATAAGAGGTGAGTGATGAGAAAGAGAAACAGGTTACAGGGGAGTCAGAGAATGAGTAAGAAAAGGATGAGAATACAGGTGTGAAGAGGGCTGCATGAGAGTAGAGTGGAAAGGTATATGATACAAAGGTTGTCAGGGAAAGGATGTGTGTCAAGAAGATATGAGATGGCAATTTATAGATTTGTAGATTTATAAATGTTCAGCATCGAATTTTGATATAATGTAAATTAATTCCTAATCACTAGAATATTAAAAAGCATTGAAACTCACGAAAAATAGATTGTTAGTGGTCAGGAATGAAGGCAAATGATACTGAAAAAAGAGGGTTTTTATACGTATCATGTAAATTCATTTCTAATGCATTTGCTATTGAAAGGCATTGAAGATCAAGGAAAATTGGGATTGTCATGAATAAATGCAAGCATTTCTGAAGGAATAGATCGAAAACGTATCATGTAATTTCATTTCTAAAATAATTACTATTGAAATGCAGTGCAAATCAGGAAGGGAAGGATTGTCAAAAATCAGGAATTAAGGGGAGATTTACTAACAATCAGTCAGTTAGGTGCCATACGTGATACACGATTGGGCAATCATGTCTCTTTCGAGACATGACAAACTGGGCAGAAGGTTATCCCGCAGTAGATTGCCATTACATTCTGCGGTAATCTGGTTGCCAGCTAAGGCTATAGGGTATCAGTGCGTAAGTGAATGCAAGGAATGCAACTGGAATTCGAACTCGGCTCCCTGATTTCTAGTTTCGAGCCGATAACTACTGCACCACAACGTACATCCAGACTAACAATTAAAGGCATTGTTAATAATCTTGCCATAGTAAAATACTGAAAATATATAAATAAATTAATGTGATGCTCAAGAGAAAGACAGGGATTCTTATTCCTATACGTGCCGTGTCCCTTCAGGACATTGCTCTCCACTATTTCCTCTCTTTAAAATATATCTTTTTGTTATCCTTTCGAAACATTTTCTGCTATCTATTTATTCATGTTCGCTGGGTAGGTTTTGCTCTGTTTCCTGCCTTCAGTCTGTCTTTTGAGTATCAAATTTTCCAAGCCCTCTTTCCTCATTATGTGCCCTCGAAAATACAAGTTTCTTTCTAATGTTAAGTATAAGTTTCCTTTTTGTTTCTTCTTTTACTAAAACTTCGTTGTTGCTCACATGTTCGGTTCATGGTATCCCCAGTATCCTTCTGTAGACCTATATTTCTGTTACCCCAAGTCCTTTCATTGTCCAGCTTTCACTGTCACACAAAAGAACAGAGATCGCATAGCATATTAGTACTATTTTCTTTGTTTCTAGCGAAATGTTCTTATATCTCACTGCTCTACTTAGCTTTTGGAATATAGGGGGCGTTATTGCGTAACAGTCGAGTATTCTTTTTTTTTGTTGTACACAAAATTTACCTGTTTCTTAATACCTTGCTTAGATTTCACAAGGCATTTTTCGCAATCTCAATGCGCCTTCGGATTTTAATGCTGCATTTTTCGTCTTCTGTGAGAACATTTCCCAGATATTTAAATTGTTCTAATAGTTTGAATTTGGTATCTCCAGTTTGTAATTTGCATGTTGGAGCCTTTTGCTAACAACCATATATTCTACTTTCAGTCCTATAACTGATGGTTAATCTTTTCTTCTCGCCTTCCTCCAATATCTTCTGTAGGATTTCCTGTAGTTTCTTTTCTCTAACTGCTATCAACACTGTGTCGTCTGCAAATTTTATGTTAAGATTGTGGTCACCATATTCTTATTTCCCTGTCTTTCCATTATTCCGTTGCAATTCTTTTCTTTCAATGAAAGTCAGATTTAAACTCTTATAATTTTTATTCAGCACAGAGATCCGAATGCGAATTGGCATGGCAAAGGACGCGTTCCAGAAGCTGAGTAAAGTACTAAGACACAGAAAAATTTCCCTAGAAACAAAGAAGAGAGTACTAGATTGCTATGTGATGTTAGTTCTTCCATACAGCAGTGAATGCTGGACAATATCATCAAAGATGAGGAAAAAACTTGAAGCAGCGGAAATGTGGGTTTACAGAAGTATGCTGCAGATATCATGGCCCGAACATGTGATCAATGATGAGGTTTTAGAAAGAATGGTATTGAAAAGAAAACTAATAGTGAGCATCAGGAAGAGACAACTGAAGTTCCTGGGACATGCAATGAGGAAGGAAGGCTTGGAGAACCTGATACTGACAGGCCAAAAAAGACAGAGGAAAGCAACGGATAACATATTTGAAGGGTCTGAGCAGGTGGATGACGGAATAGGGGTTGAGTGGAGTAACAGAAGAAAATATATTAAGAGCCACCAGAGATAGGGAGATGTGGAGAGCCATGATCGCCTACGTCCTGAAATGGTAGGGCATATAGAAGAAGAAGAATCTTTATTCTTTTGTCAACGAATTATTCCGTTGCTCTTCCTTTCGTTCAATGAATGTTCAATATATACTCTTATAATCATTTTAATTTCTTAACATCCAATTTTCTTATGCTTGTTAGATTTTGTTATCCCAAGTTTGTAATTTGCATGTTTGGCTTCTGTTTTTGCTAAGAACCATGCATTCTTTATTTTTGCAATTTAAGTTTGGTTCTTTCTTCTTGATTTCCTTCATTACCTTCTGTGGGATTTCTTGTAGTTTCCATCCTGAACCTGCTATCCAAACTATGACATTTGCATATATTATGTTATATGGATCGCAAATAATGACTCCTAGAAGGTTGGATGGTTGGTTGTTTTGTTTTTATAGCATGTCAACCTCGGTTGGTCGTTTAATGCCAACTAAATTTTATTTATTTATTGCTGGTAATACCTTTTCTTTCAACAGTTTATTGTTGTTTTTATATAAGTTTTGTGTCTAATAATACTTTTTTCTTTTCGAGTATCAAGATTCATTGGGATTTGTTTTTTAAGGGCAGGGTCCCCAAGTCCTACCCTTGTTATTTAACCCATAACTGGAGGGAAGGGACGGATTAATCCCTTTCCCAAGGGTACCAGTGCTTAAGTGAATGCAGGTTATTCAACTGGAATTCGAACTTGGCTCACCGATTTCTCTTTCCGAGCCGATATCCACTGCACCACAACGCACATCCGTCAATAAACGCTTACAGCACCTGGTATTCCCAAGGGGTCACCACTCCTAGAAGGACTTCTAATTCTCTCTGCATCGCCTTGTTGTATAGGTTTAAAAAATGAGAAGATACAATATTGTCTCATATAACTTTGTGATAAAAATACCTAACTGTGAGAAAAAAAAAACCAAAAAAAACAGTATCTATTTTACTAAGAATATTTTTTTTATTATTTGTTGTTTCTTAGCGAGAATTAACGCAATTTTGAACACTGAGCAAACATCATTTTCGGGTTATATTTTCAACCGATATTTGAGTGGTTTCAATTGATTAAAGATGGTGTGTTTTTCTTGGTTAATTTGGTCTGTATGTCAGTTCCAGCCAAATTTCACAAAAGGGAAAATTGCTTTTCTTATTTTTCTACCAAGAAGAACTCACTCTCTTTTTTCCGTCATTGCTACTAGAAAGAAAGAAAGAAAGAAAGAAAGAAAGAAAAATGGCCGGTCAAGGGGTGAATGAGAAGTAGCATGTTAAAGAATGAAAGAGGAAAGAATATAAAAAATAGGAAATAACGTAAAAAAAAAAAAATCACGAAGGGAAAACAGAGTAACAAGTTTCTGTGGAATGGCTTGTATATAAAATAATTGATTATTTCTGTTTGGTGACACTGGTCGGTGTTCGAGCCTAGTTAAGAGCAAGTTAGTGATGCTTACTAACTTGTAGTAAAAAGAATGAACTGAGCCGACGCTGTCTCGCTGTTGTTTGAGTTTCTATGTGAACAGTTTCTTCTCTTGCACTTGCCGCTTGAGAATCCTCTGTTGACGTACTTCTTTCCGATCAAATTTGATCTTCAAAGATTTTAATGCAATTTCAATCGTTTTTATTTGTTCTCTTAATTCCTGTTCTTTTATTCTTTTATTCTTTTATTCTCTTCTTAATAATGTTTTCTCTTCCTCATATTATCTCACACTCAATAATCCCTTGCGTCTTGGTAGCTTTATTGTTTTGCTTGGTATGAATATATATATATATATATATATATATATATATATATATATATATATATATTGCGTATTTAGCCGCTTTCTCACCGGCGTGATGTGGCTTCCCTGTGCCTCTTCTACAAGTACTTTCATGGCTTCTGCTCCGATGAGCTTAGATCACTGGTGCCGCCTAAGCACGAATTTACACGAGATACTAGATTAGCAACTAGGTCCCACCCTTTTACAGTTAAACAAATAAGATGTAACCGTAAATTCTACTCCAACAGCTTCTTTTCTCGCGCTTCCCGCCTGTGGAACTCCCTTCCACAAGTCTGCTTTCCCGACAGTTACAATCTCCAGGTGTTTAAATGTAGGGTCAATAGACACCTCCTATCACACTAACTCCCAACTATTCTCAGATCACTCTCATCTACCCAACCCTCATTCTCAGTATCCTTACCCGCCTATCACCCACCCTCTGACATTTCCTATATTTAATCAGCCTTTCTCCACTCTACGTAGCCCCCTGCGCAGTAGTGGCAGTGACATGCCTTGCTCGGGGTGAAACGCTTATAAAAAAAAAAACAAAAAACAAAAAAAAAACATGTGGATAACGTTACAGCATCGGAAACGTAAAATCCTTGAGAATGGCCAGTGAAGTGGCTGAAAGTGCTTGGAAAGTTAATATCATGTCTTATCATTTTACAGGTACCTTCATTTTTAGCGCATTTATATATTTTAACCATCTCATATATTACTGGAAACGTCTGCATATATATATATATATTTTTCGGAAATCTATTTAAAAATTTTAAATTTTATGGACAGTATACTGGTATTTAGTGATTTGTGGTTGATCCTTATGTGTCACGTGTATTAAAGCAATATATAATTATTTATTTTCAAATATATATGCGTGGAATATTTTGTATGTGCATGTATGTGTATATAGATAAAATAGAATAGGGAAAGAAAAAGAAAGAAAGAAAGAAAGAAAGAAAGAAAGAAAATAGAATAGAAAGAAATAAATGACCGAGATAGATAGATAGATAGATAGATAGATAGATAGATAGATAGGAGACAGAAAGAAAGAAAGAAGATAGATAGACAGATCAAGGAAAAAACAAATCCGGTTGGTTAGTTTTGTTTAGCGACATATGAACCTCTCTGGTTTATTTAATACTGAAAATCTAAACATTTTGTCCATAATTTTTTTTTTTTTTTTTTTTTTGGAGAAAACTGTAATTTAGTGATCCAATTCCTATTAACAAAAATATAGATGTGGATTTACCTCTTTCTCAATGGGATCTGTGCATAAATGAATGCAACGGATTCGACTACGAATTCCAACTCGGCTTTCCTCCGATTTCTAATTCCACAAGCATATCCAATGTCACCTTATTTACGATTCTTGCTGCGTATTATTTGCGATCCTCAGTGGATGCTCCGCAACGGTGGCCTTGTGCTAATCTAGGACAATGTATAGAAGAGAAATACAAATTAAGAAAAGAAAAATAGATAGCGGTGAATATATAGAGAAGTGAGCGAAACGATGAGGGAGGAAGAGTCAGTTAAGTGCCGTACGTGATACACGCTTGGGCGATCATGTCTTGAAAGAGACATGACTGACTGAGCAGAAGATTATCCCGCAGTAGGTTGCCATTGCTTTCTGCGATAGACTGGTTGCCGACCAAGGCTATAGAACCCAATCTATCCTGTTATTTAACCCATAGCTGGAAGGCATAGACGGATTAATACCTTTCCTAAGGGTATTTGCGCGCAAATGAATACAATGGATTCAGCTGGAATTCGAACTCGGCTCCTGGGCTTCTCGTTCCGAGCCGATATCCACTGTACCACAACGCACATCCGGAGGAAGAGTAATGTGAGAAAATCAAAGACGCGGAATGAAAGAAAGGAAGAGAAAGAAGGAGAGAGAGAGAGAAAGAGAGAGAGAGAGAGAGAGAGCGTAAAAGAGATGAAGAGAAAATGGAAAAAAAGAGAACAAAACGTGTTAAGAAACGTTAAATTAAACATTGGAAGGAGAGAAAGTGTGTGACGGTTAATTAAAGCAAAATGAATACGTTAGTGTGCATATGTACATAGGATTCGTTTGTGTGTGTGTGTACACAGCGCGTGTTTGTTTATGGGTGAGTGGTTAAAACGTTTGCGTTCTGACCTTGAAGCCGGGGTTTGAATCTCACCATGGTCGATTTGTTAGAAAGGTAACTTCTTGTTGTTATCAGTCTCGAGGAAGCGATCCCAATGTGCAGTACCTCTGGAAAGTGCCTGAAAACCATACCACGCTTTCAACCAAGCCTTGTGAGTGAAATTGGGAAGATGAGACCCTTAGGGAACCGTCGATGCTTGTGCTAGCTTGAAGTCACAATTCATCGTGACCGAGCGTTTGAACGTCTGGGCCTTGTTCAGACCGTTGTTCACGCTAGATAAAACGCTCTCTCCCAGAAACTGTATAATTGCAGTATAAATTGCAAGTGGGCTCTGTGAGTGTTGAACAAATACAAGTGTGCTTGAGCAGGCGTCTGCAACGAGAATTCGCTAGCCGCCCTAGTAGAGACAAGCATCTTTGGATACGAGTGGCTAGCCATACGTACATACATACATAGACAGGGCGGGACAGACAGACAGACAGACAGACAGAAATCAGACGGTTTTGAATCTCGGTACCAATTCCGACTCGCTTTATTTCTCTTAGCAAGTGTGCAAATAACGTCCAAATGATGTGATCTTTTGTCTTCTGACTTCCAGCTGTGAATTGTGAACAACCTGATTCTTACTCCACCTATTTCATCAACCCACTCTATGTGTCTTGCATTAGCACTTTTTCCATTGCTCCTTGACCCAGAAATTCTTTCAAGACAACACACAATTATTAATCAGACCAAAATCTCGTTGTCGGCTTTATCTCGTATCTAGTAATTCCATTTCTTTCCTGATTGTTTCCTTTATGACGGTGTTGATGAGTAAGTGAACCAATTCATGGATGGAAAAGCCGATGGCGTTCACTGCTTAGTAATGTTGATAAAGAAAGAGATTGATTTTGTTGAGCCTTTCTCTCTTTTCGTTTGACTTCTTTTTCTCTTCTGGTGTCTTCGAAGTTTTTGGTTCCGATTGTGATTGAACACTGCCAGTTAGCACGGTCTTGTTTCGAACGATTTAGGCTCACATCCAGTGGCTTTCAATCTTGTTTTGAGTTGTTCATTGTATCTTCGAAGAGGGTAAATCTGTGGTCTTTTCCCTGAAGTGAGCTCACTAACTTGACCTGAAAACCTTAACTTTTTCATTCTTGTTAAATGTTCTGACCGAACTAGCACAAACATCGACAATTCCCTTAGGGTCCCATCTTTCCAATTTCACTCACAAGGCTTGTTTGAAAGCGTGGTATGATTTTTAGGCACTTTTCTAAGGTGCCGTATGCTGGTGCTTGTAGCGAACAAAACAAGATCTACATTTAAAAATTAAAATGCTAAGCAAAGACTCATTGAGTTTGTTCCTCATCTTCAATATCTTTACCCGTCTATCACCCTCCTTCTGATATTTCCTATATCTAACCACTGTTTCTCATCACCTTCCCCTATGTAACCCCCTGCGCAATAGTGGCAGTGGAATGCCTTGCTTGGGGTGAAATGATTAAAAAAAAACGAATTTTCTCAAATTTACAAACTTTGCTTAACACACAGAAAACTCGCGAAATTTTACATCTCGGTGCGAAATGTTTGTTATCCAATGAAAAGGCCAGAATCACATCCGGCAGTGAATTCCCAGATGACCTTTTCGAGTCCCACAAATGAAATAAAAGACGGAGCAAAATCGACTGTCGCTAGAGAGAAAAGAAGACGAGAGTAATTAACACGTCCCTCGACAAACGTCAAGCGATCGTTATTATTATTCTCTTTTTTTCTCCCTCATCTCTTTATTCTCACAGTTCATCCGTCTGCCTTTTCTTACACTTGATAATCGAACGGAACCGTTTAAGACTGAGCGAATACTTCAAAGACACTCCTACCAACAATATTGCTCACAAATACATACACACATACGTTCTTGCTTACGTACACATAAATTCATTCTTGCAAGGATTACTACGAACATTTTAACAACCGTGTATCAACCCAAAAGACATTACTGTTATTTGTAAAAGACCTTAATTGATTCATATGTATATAAATTGTTGACTCTTTTTACAATTTGATTTTCTTGTTTTATACCCCTCTTATAGTGGGCTATCTAACTAACAAGGCCAAATCAAACTAATCTGTTTCAACACACATACACTCCACTATAACGGATAACACAGTATATGCTTAAGGATTAGCGATTCGATGCTTTGACCAAAATCTAAACATTAATAAAAACTGAGAATTAAATAAAACGTTATTTTTTGTTGTAATAAATTATTCAACAGCCACTGTTCCCTATGTGGACGTAATAATATAGAGAACTATATATAATGAGCACCGCATTCACCGGCATCTTGCTTCGGTGATTAGTAATGTCTTATTAATCTCTATCTATCCATCTATTGTACTCTATTGCAATGTCCTTCTCTGATTTCCATCTACTGTCATGTTGGTTGTTCTTTCCCCTCGAGCAACAATCTTGTATATTGTAGCCCCTTCTCAAGTATTTTGTTTTTTTAATCATGTCACCCCAAGCAAGGCGGTAACGCCACTGATGCGCAAGGGGCTACGTAAGGGTAAAAAGAATGGAAAAGAGAAAGCCGGAAACAACATCCTAAACAGGAAACAAGGGATGAGCCTCTTCACCTGTTCAATAGATGTGGGTGGAGTGTGAACCGGGCGATAGTTTAGTCTATCTACTCCAATTGAGAAAAAGAAAAGAAAAGAGTGAAAAGATTGGAAAAGAGAAAGCCGGAAACAACATCCTAAACAGGAAACAAGGGATGAGCCTCTTCACCTGTTCAATAGATGTGGGTGGAGTGTGAACCGGGCGATAGTTTAGTCTATCTACTCCAATTGAGAAAAAGAAAAGAAAAGAGTGAAAAGATTGGAAAAGAGAAAGCCGGAAACAACATCCTAAACAGGAAACAAGGGATGAGCCTCTTCACCTGTTCAATAGATGTCGGTGGAGTGTGAACCGGGAACCATAGTTTAGTCTATCTACTCCAATTGAAAAAAAAAAGTAAAGGAAAAGAGTGAAAAGATTGGAAAAGAGAACCGGAAACCGCATCCTAAACAGGAAACAAGGGATGAGCCTCTTCACCTGTTCAATAGATGTGGGTGGAGTGTGAACCGGGCGATAGTCTAGTCTATCTACTCCAATTGAAAAAAAAAAGTAAAAAAGGAAAAGAGTGAAAAGATTGGAAAAGAGAAAACCGGAAACCGCATCCTAAACAGGAAACAAGGGATGAGCCTCTTCACCTGTTCAATAGATGTGGGTGGAGTGTGAACCGGGCGATAGTCTAGTCTATCTACTCCAATTGAAAAAAAAAAGTAAAAAAGGAAAAGAGTGAAAAGATTGGAAAAGAGAAAACCGGAAACCGCATCCTAAACAGGAAACAAGGGATGAGCCTCTTCACCTGTTCAATAGATGTGGGTGGAGTGTGAACCGGGCGATAGTCTAGTCTATCTACTCCAATTGAAAAAAAAAAAAGTAAAAAAGGAAAAGAGTGAAAAGATTGGAAAAGAGAAAACCGGAAACCGCATCCTAAACAGGAAACAAGGGATGAGCCTCTTCACCTGTTCAATAGATGTGGGTGGAGTGTGAACCGGGCGATAGTCTAGTCTATCTACTCCAATTGAAAAAAAAAAAGTAAAAAAGGAAAAGAGTGAAAAGATTGGAAAAGAGAAAACCGGAAACCGCATCCTAAACAGGAAACAAGGGATGAGCCTCTTCACCTGCAACATTAATGAAAGTTATTCAAATACAAGAAAAAAGAGCCCCACAAGAAAGGTCGTTACTGAAAGGAACATTGTAAAGGCGTACAAGTAAAGAGTAAGAAAGCTTATTATGAGGATAGATATGATATATAAGTTCTTGGGGAATTCAAAGGACTACTAAAAATAATTTTGTACCACAGATTTGCTTGTCAATTTCCCGACAATAACCACTTAGATATGGCTCCTAGAAACTAACGCATTGCGTATATCTTTTCATGAGAGGAAGGAGTGGGTCAACACGATGGTCAGATGAGGTGTCGACTGTTTCTTTTTTTATTTTGATGGATGAGACAGCCAAGATAGCCGGGGAGTCATATTCAGATAGCAATAACGTAGTAAAGGAAAGAAAGAACAAAGGTCTATAAACTTGAAAAAGACAGACATGAGTGTCAATAAATATAGATTTCAGCTGTCGAATCTAATCTCATTATAATTCTGCTTGTTCCTCCCCTAGTTAATTAACAGATTGGTAGGCCCTGCCAATATCTCATAGTTTATGGATTATCCAATTTCAGTGAGAAAATAAAAGAACGAACGAAAGAAGGAAAGAATGAATTAATAAATGAAAAAATCGAATAGAGAAGTATTTAACGTCTTCTGCCAATTCAATGAAGGCCTATTTCGTTGTGATCACGCGGAAGGACGCATAAGACATATAAAAGATGCTACTTGGTTTCAGACAGAATCGTTTAACAGCTGTTTTAGTTGATGAAGGCATCAATTTCAAATATTTTCGTTTGTACCCATATCTAAACTTATTTATTAATGGAACTTTGTCTGTGTGTATGTGTGTGTGTGTCCGTTACCTATAGACTCTGAAACGGCTGAACTGATTTTCTTAAAAATTTACACAGTTGTACTGTAAGCGTCTGCGAGTGTTCTTAGGTAGGTTTTGTGTCGAGGTACGCCCGATAAATATCGAAAATCGATAATCGAAAAAATCGGGTTATAGAAGGAGTGGTCCGATTATAATGATACTATACACTCATAGACAAAGGCCTAAGAAACGATATTTAGAAGTTTCAAGGTTGCAGTTCTTACAATAGTGCAGAAAATCGATAATATATATATATATATATATATATATATATATATATATATATATATATATAAAAGGCAAGATGTTTGTGTGTGTGTCTGTTTATCTGCCTGTATGTCGGTATCTTTTCAGCCCTTTTATTTTAGTTTTTGCTTCGGGTTTGGCTCTAAGTAGGTATAATTGTAGTTCTTAGTCTCAGCCATGATACCATTTACTCAGAGGACTTATTTAGCCTTCAAAATTCAGTTTACGACGAAAAAAACTTATTTGATATCGATACTAGGAAATCAAAATTTGACTTACATCCATTCATTTTTCTTTCAGTCTACGGTTTCGCTTTAACTGGATACAATTATTGTTTTTTAGTCTTTCGTGCCAACGTCCAAAGTGTCTGAGCTCCAGGACCATGGATTAGTTTTAAAGCTTTCATTACACCCGAGCAACGCTAGTCTTAAAATAACAATCAACATTCACATTTACTGCAATATTTTGTTAAAGTTGTTAATCTCAAACATTTATCGATGCGATAGTGTAATTTTTACGGATATTTTATTGTCGTAGAACATGAAATTAACTTAAGAATTAAGATTCATCAAAAACTTTAAAAAGAAAAGGCATTAAATTGTCGGCGGTATTTCGAGTAATACAAATAAATGTGCGTGTTTAAACTATCCTTTCTTGGTTCGATGAGAGGCGAAGAGTTTGGGAAATTAGAGTTAAACAAAACGTTTGGCAAGCAAATCTCGCAGAACTTTTACTGCAAACGAAAGTTTGATTCTCACAAAGTGTTGCTTATTTCTCGCCTTGTTTTTGTCTTTGTTGTTTGCAACTTTAAATCTACACTAAATAAAGAAGGCAACAGGAAACCACTCCACTATATCAGTCAGTCAGTTAAGTGCTATACGTGATACACGCTTGGGCGATCATGTCTCGAAAAAGACATGACTGACTGGGCAGAAGATTATCCCGCAGTAGGTTGCCATTACTTTCTGCGGTAGGCTGGTTGTCAGCTAAGGGGATACAAACGAAAAGATTTAAAATTGACAACTTTTTCATTTAAAGAGTCGTTAAACAATTCTTTCTTTCCTTTTTTGTCCTTTTTTCACTGAAAATAAGATGTGCCTTTTCCTCTCTTTCCATATGATCACAACAAATTAACATTATTTATAAAGTATTGGCAGGGCATAACGGTCTGTCCTATCATTTAACCCATAACTGGAAGGAATAGACAAATTAATACCTTTCCCAAGGGTATCTGCGCGTAATTGAATGCAATGGATTCAACTGGAATTCGAACTCGGCTCCCCGATTTCTCGTTCCGAGCAGATATCCACTGCACTACTAAACATCCCTCCACTACACAGGGTGTTCCTAAAGACTGGACACTCTAGGTAGGAATGCGTATTTTCAAGAAATTAAATTTTCACCTGTCTTTCTAGTAATACATATAAATTTTCGTGTTTAAACTATTTCTTCTGGGTGGCTTTGATTCGATGAAACGCGGAGTGGTGGTGAAATTAGAGTTAAGCATAATGGTTAGCGTAATGGTAACGAGAGTTCCGATAGAATCATTGAAGGGATTCCTGTTTGCGCATGTTTTAAAGAAATACAAAAAGGTGTACTCCCAATTACAGCTCACACATTATGAAAAGCTTTATCTATGTAAAATATGTGTTATCATAAGGTGATTTGATTATTTTTAATACAAAAATGATCAGCGGAAGATGTCATGAAGACATTTCTGAACTTACGTCTCTGGCTGAGACCCGGAAGAAAATCTCTATACGACAGGAAATCCAAGATAATGATAATAATAATAACCCTATTATAATTGTGTTTGCGCAACTTTTTGTTAGTTCGCACGACCGTTATGCCCTGCCAATACTTTATAAATAATGTTAATTTCTTATGATCATATGGAAAGAGAGGAAAAGGCACATCTTATTTTCAGTGAAAAAAGGACAAAAAAGGAAAGAAAGAATTGTTTAACGGCTCTTTAAATGAAAAAGTTGTCAATTTTAAATCTTTTCGTTTGTATCCCCTTACTTCTTAAAATAACAACCAGCATTCATATTTATGATTGTTATAGCAATGTTTTGTTAGAGTTGTTAAGCTGAAATATTTAGCGATGCGACAGGGGAATTTCTACGGATATTTATTGTCGTAGAACTCGTTATGAGCTTAATCAGTTATTCGCTTAGGAATTAAGATTCATCAGAAAATTCAAAAAAGAAAACCGTGAATTTTTCACTGATATTTCTAGTTGTCATTTTTACTATTATTATTATTATTATTATTATTAGTAGTAGTAGTAGTAGTAGTAGTAGCAGTCGAACAGACACGTCTTCTAACAAGATAAATTCACTAGGGACATAGTGTTTAAGAGAATTAAGGTTTCTTTTTTTAGTAAAATTCCTCTAATAAAAAAATCTTTCATAAAACAAAATCCACAACTGTAAATAAATACAATAATAAAGATATGGATTGTCTGTGGTCAAGAATAATTAAAAACATTATTGGCGGACCTGAAGCAGACTGCCACTACGATTAATTTCGTTGTTTTTCTTTTTTTTTTTTTTACTTTTTTCAGTGCAGTCCTATCGCTTATTACTTAAACTTTCCGTTTATCGAAAAAAATTTGAAAAATTACAGTATTAAAACAAATTTGTGGCGGGGTGGGGGTCAGTTTCTCATACAACGTTGAAGTAAATCGATCCTCCATTTTCAATCCACTATAAGATTGTATGAGAAACTACACCCTCCACCACTCAAAAAAAATTGTTAAAATATTGAAATCTTTGCAAATGTTTTTTGTCATTCGTAAAGTTTAAGGTGTAAAAGATAAAAAAAAAGTCTAAAAAAGTCTAAAAAAATTGATAATGAACAAATTTGCAGGTGGCGGTAATGTCGTACCGGCGACTGGCTTCAAAATGGAGGCTCGATTTACTATAACGTTGTATGAGAAAATGATCCCCCCAACAAATGTTTAAATATTGAAATTTTTCAAACTTTTTTTTTGTCACTTGTAAAGCTAAGTGGGTAATCGATAGGACTGCGCTGAAAAAAGTAAAAAAAAAAAGAAAAGAAAGAAAAACAACGAAATTAAACGTGGTGGTAGTCTGCCTCAGGTCCACCGGATTATTATACGCATAATATGTATGCATTTCTAATAATCTTACTACATAAATGCATTGTAAATCAAGAAGAAAGGGATTGTCAGTGGTCAGGAAGAAAGACTACAAGCTACAAGTGTTACGGACTGATAGAATGAAACTATTATATATAGGTACTTCAAAAGGTTTAAAATGAATTTAAAAAAATGAAATACTTTCTTGAAGCTTTTCAAACCCAAATGAGAACATGTTTTTCTTTACTTTGGCGTCAAATTTCTCAAATATCTCATTTGGAAACTACTCGGCGCATCCAGGGCAGGCCCTAGGGTTGCTGGCACACTGGGCAAACTGAATTTGCGCCCTGACAAGTATAATTTTAAAGGATTTTCTCAAAGAGAACAACTGAGAAGGCAGAATAAGGATTTTATCCAATATTTGTCTATATTTCTGAGATGAGGTAGTATTTAGAGTATTTACATTATTCGGACTATTGTCCTTATCTTTGTACCATTTGTACGACGTTTCGGTCGTTGTACGCTCCGGCCTTCTTCAAGTACTAGGAATTTCGAACCAAACCCTTTATTACAATCACTGGAGTATATCATTCTCATTCCTTGCGTAGTAGCAATGCCTCGATTGGAAGTCATCAGTTATCTCCCTCTAACCCTACAAGTTACTTGTTCACCACTGCTGTAGTCTGGTATTGAACTCACAACTCTAAGAGTCATGTCAGGAACTAACCAACGTCTATATCCACTGGGCCATGTGTCCTCAATACCAGGCTACAGCAGTGGTGAACAAGTAACTTGCAGGGTTAGAGGGAGGTAACACATGACTTCCAATTGAGGCTTTTACGCAAGGAATGGGGATGATATACCCCAGTGATTATAATAAAGGGTTCGGTTCAAAATTCCTAGTACTTGCAGAAGGCCGGAGCGTACAACGACCGAAACGTCGTACAAATTTTTATACGCTTCTTTCTCCAGTGGCGACAGTAATGGCTATAGGTAGTATTATACTCAATGCAACCCACAGATTTGGTATTGCATCCTGTAACTTATTAGTGTTTATGAACCTAACAGCTTCTATTGGAAGTTTTAGGTCTTCAAGAAATAATTATTTTGCAATATTCAGTTCCGTCAAGAGATTAGATCCATTAATATTACTATTTTCTTGGTACATTAATTTAACCTCCAGACTTTCATGTGCGACTTTGAATTTAATATTATCTGGCATATCTTTTAGGTAATTTAAAATCCATATGTGTTATTGAAACTTTATAACTATTCAAATCTCTCTGGTAAAGAATTAATAGCTCTGTCGAACATTACACAGAATTCATGATTTTTTAAATTTTTTTTTTTCTGGGATATCTTTATTTTACTGTCGAAATAGTTAAATGTAACGGTCTCTTCTACTCTAACAGTTTCTTTGTTCGCTCTTCCCGTTTGTGGAACTCTCTCCCGTTTGCATGCTTCCCTTCTTTTATGTGCCCTGTCCTTTCAGGACGTATGCGATCATGGCTTTCCACATCTCCCTATTCCTGGTGGCTCTCAGCACGCTTTCTCCTAGTAGACCACGCAACCCTCGTTCCGTCATCCACCTGATCAGGTCCTTTAAATATGTTATCCGCTGCTTTCTCATGTCTCTTTTCCCCTCTATCTGGCCTGTTAGTATCAGGGTCTTTAGGCCCTCCTTCCTCATTGCATGTCCCAGGAACTTTAACAGTCTCTTCCTGATGCTCAGTCTTAATTTCCTTTTCGTTGCCATTCTTTCCAAAACCTCATCATTGCTCACATGCTCGATCCATGATATCCACAGCATCCTTCTGTAGAACCACATTTCAGCTGCTTCAAGTTGTTCCTACATCTTCAAAGATATTGTCCAACATTCACTGCCATATTGATGAACCGACGTCACATAGCAATCCAGTACTCTCTTCTTTGTTTCTAGTGAAACAATCACCAAAAGTTTAAATGCAACATCAATTGCCATCTTCTATCTCCTTGATTCCCATCCATCTCTTATCCTTTCCAAGACGTCCCCTGTACATTGTTCTTTTTTTCTCTCTCCACTGAGTACCAGTTGGATTCCTGTTTTGCTTGATTTTAAAAAAATGGAACCTCATCAATGCACTGATATTCAAACCTTCTCCTTTTTATCGTTTATTCTTTTACTTCTAAAAATGTGTTTCACATCTGATTCTGGGGTTGATTGTGACTCTAACACCATTTTATATGCATTTTCACGGAAACCAATTCCTTAACCATTGACACTCGTTGTTAATGAAACTGCAGTAGAAAGTTCCACAAATGTATGCTGAATAGATTTACTGACATTTCGATCCTCACTGGGTACTCTATACTTGCGGCCTTGTGTTTTCTTACGTTTCGTCCTTTAGGAGTTCATTGGATTAAGTTTGTTTACGTACACGTGACTAATAATACGCACGAATGAAAGACCTTGGAAATTTTAAATATACATATATATATAGATGTTGAGTTGTGATGATGCTTAGATATTTTGTCAAAAAATACTTGTTGTCGGGAAGTGCTCAATATCGAGACAGAGATAGAGCGTTAATAGGATTAATGTGGATAAGTTTGTCACTGAACTGCTTTTACAGTGCTTTGCAGACTTCGAAGTTTCCTGAAGGCATTATTGTGATGTGTGCAAACGGAGAACAAAAGCCATGAGGAGTGAAGGTATCACAATAATACCTTCACGAAGTTTGTAAGTCACCCTGACTCTGGTCAGTTAAGTTATTCTTTTAAGAATAGTGTTTTGTTTTTTTCGATTTCGGAATTTTATTCCATCCATACCAACCATTTACTTCGATATATATATATATATATATATATATCCAAGCGTTCCCTGACGATCCATTTAGGTCAAACCTAGGTAGGTTCGTCTGGCTCATTAGGTGTTATATATATATATATATATATATATATATATATATATATATATATATAATGAAATATATTATAAACCCATTGGTAATATTATATTTTGCTGCTTTCTTATAGACCGCTCCTCAGACCAAATTCATACAACAGCTAATGGGTTAAAATTATCCAGATAAAAAAGTAAATAAGAAAGAAGAAAAAAAAGAAAAAGATAAAGAGAAGACAAATATGAGCATGAGGAGAAGGTTAGCTTAACAGTGTTAGATATTAGCGTCTATATTAAATCTAGACGACAAGATGGCCTTGGCCCAGATTTACAAAGACAGTATCTATTGAAGTCAGTATATTTTGACTTGAATTTTAGTTAGCTATTTTAAGATGCATGACATTAAAAATTAAAATTAGGTGTTGAATTTTCCCTAAAAAATAAATTGTTAGTTTTTCTTATTAATTCTAACAGTAAAATACTATTATATTATTTCAGTAAAATACAGTAAAATACTATTATATTATTTAATACAGTAAAATACAGTAAAATACTATTAAATATTAAAATACAGTAAAATACAGTAAAATACCATTATGTATTAAAATACAGTAAATTACTATTATATTATTTAATACAGTAAAATACAGTAAAATACTATTATATTATTTAATACAGTAAAATACAGTAAAATACTATTATATATTAAAATACAGTAAAATACAGTAAAATACTATTATATATTAAAATACAGTAAATTACTATTATATTATTTAATACAGTAAAATACAGTAAAATACAGTAAAATACTATTATATTAATTAATACAGTAAAATACAGTAAAATACTATTATATATTAAAATACAGTAAAATACTATTATATATTAAAATACAGTAAATTACTATTATATTATTTATTACAGTAAAATACAGTAAAATACAGTAAAATACTATTATATATTAAAATACAGTAAAATACAGTAAAATACTATTATATATTAAAATACAGTAAAATATAGTAAAATACTATTATATATTAAAATACAGTAAAATACAGTAAAATACTATTATATATTAAAATACAGTAAAATACAGTAAAATACTATTATATATTAAAATACAGTAAAATACAGTAAAATACTATTATATATTAAAATACAGTAAATACAGTAAAATACTATTATATTATTTCATAAAACTTGATAGTAATAATAACATAATAATATAATAACAAAGAAAATAATAAAAAGTATTTAAACACCTTAAAATAATAATAATAATAATAATAATAATAATAATAATAATAATAATAATAATTCTGATAAAAAAAATATAAAGAAAAATTAAACATGATAACAGTATTTGATAAACATTACGGAAAAATACTAGTTTCTAAAAAATCCCCTTAAATTACGATAATACTCTTTTATAAAATATATAAACAAAAAATAAAAATAAAAACAATAATAGTAAAATAAACATGATAAAAAATATTTAGGGGTATAAAGTCTTTAACGGGAAATTGTAGTGTTTTTCCAAATCAAACTTTTAACTTGAACTTCAATTCAGTTATGGAATCTTATACCTATTATTGTGTCTACATTTAAAAATTAATTCATTTGTTTCTTTTAAAAATTAATTCGGATTTTTATATTTGATTATAGCTATTTTTCTTCAAGGATAGATTGCACCTGTCCCTGAAGTTGTTGGAAGTTTGAGTATGTTTGGTGATCTTCCGTTTAATTTATGGGGTGAATCCTCTATCCTTTTAATATCTGGACAATTTTAACCCATTCATTTTTGTATGAATTTGGTCTGAAGAGTGGTCTATAGAGCCGCGAAATATACTATTACCAATCTGTTTATACAAACATCCAACTTATTATCATTATTATAATACTCTGTTAAATCTTAACATTCAGTTATCATTGGATTTAATCCCCTGTGGAATTTACCTTACCAAGTACAAAGATTCTACTATATATATATATATATATATATATATATATATATATATATATATTAATAAATAAATAAATATATATATCTATATATATATATATTAATAAATATACATATTGTCTTACATTGATGGCATGACACACACACACACACACACACACACACACACACACACACACACACACACACACATACATATATATATTTATTATAAATTATATTTTAGAACATGTACATAATTATTCTATATATATCCGCTACGAAGGTACGCTCGTTTCGACATTGAAACTTCAATGTCTCATCAGGCGGTGTTTAAAGTACTGGAAATCCTTTTTCTTTATATTTATTTAGTTTTGTTCGAGGTGTTGGTGGGGGTTAGTGATAGGGAGATAGGTCTTTGACCGTTGGCATTTTTGGAGAGAGTGTTTTGTTATATATATATATATATATATATATTGGGTAATTAATCTAGCCAATTTCAAACTACGATTTAAAAGAATTTATTTAAACACAGCTAATATATCTATATTTCTGAGATGAGATAGTGTAACTATTTACTATTGTCCTCACTTTTATTGTCACATTTACGACGTTTCGGCCGTCTTACTCTGCGGCTTTCTTCAGGTTTAACCGGACCTTTACTTAGACCACTGGGATAGATTGTTCTAGTTCCACGTGCCATGCCTTTTCTGGATGTCTCCGTTTCAGTTATTTTCTTTCAGTAAGTCAACTCTTCAAGTTCTCGTTCACCTCTGATATGGCCATGTATTGAGCTCACAAACTCTTTAGTTCAAGTTACTAGATTTCTTTAACGAACGCTTTTAACCACTCCGCCATGTGATATCCGGAAAAGACATAGTATTACTGATAGAATAGGTTCATTATTTTTTGTAGAAAACTCTAGAGATTTTCTACAACAGTGTATAGCAAAGAAAGTCAGGATAGCATTTTTAAAATAAAATAATTATAAAATACCCAGTCAGTCATATTTCTTTCAAAACATGATCGTCCAAGCGTGTATCCTGTACGGCATTTAAACCAATTAAATAAAATGGAGCGCCTACTCAAAAATTGGTATCTAATAAAAATAATTTTAATAAAATCTGTCATAAAATTTTTAACGCACAAAAATATTTTACCGATAAAACTTTGTTTTTATTTAGTTTGGGGCCATTTTCCTTCATACTATGCTATTTTTTCAGCGATATTTTGGAGGTACTTAGAAGTGCCATACGTGATACACACTTTGGGCGATCCTGCCTCCAAAGAGACATGACTGACTGGGCAAAAGATTATCCCGCAGTAGGTTGCCATTGCTTTCTTCGGTAGACTGGTTGCCAACCAAGGCTATAGAACCCAATCTGTTCTAAATATCTATCACTTCTTTAAAAATTGCTTTGTTTACCTTAGGATATTAAACTGAGCAGATATTAATATTTCCAGGGTTTGAAGAGAGATTTGCTTTTATAGTGCACTATTCAGATTTGTTTGATCATCGTAGCCAATATTGTTTAACGCACAATGGATCTAACGACGGGTTTTCCCGCAAAAGGGGACGAAGTTTCGAATCCTGTCGGAGAGCGCATATTTTCCATTAATAGTTTCTCACATATTCAGTCGAAGTTAAATAAATATAATTTTTAATAAATATAAATTTTAACAAATAAACGTCTAATTAAATGTGGGTATCTACTAAAAATAATTTTGTAGTAATAAAATCGTTCGAAATAGTAAATAAAAAATCCGTTACTTCTTTAGAAATTACGACTAAATATGCCCCGACTACATGAATCTGTAACGTGCGTGTTCTTTGCGGGGGTCACCATTCATGTAGAGTGCGTCGGTCATGCCTAGTACAAAGCTACTTCCAAACATAGCCGACAATCCCCGCATTTAAAGATATTATCAGGTTGTTGAAAAAAATAAGTGGAATTTTGTTTGCTGAACATTAACATAAATGTATAAGGAGAATGTTCGATGAAAATATAAATGGTATAAATATTATTTTTTTCATGCAAGGGAGGACAACCCTTGGATCACGTGACCTTTGAATAAATATCACGTACGGCTACCCGTACAAATAGAATACGGGTAATCAAAATGAACACAATTAAATTTTTTTAATTATTTTAAAAACCCTTTGGCTCAATCATTTGTATTAAGCTTTTCAATTTTCGATTAGTAAATGTAGTCTTCATGCATTTGTAGCTGACGAAGCGTCCACTTACTAATTTATGTTTAACAAGTCGACTCGACGTAACATGGGGTCATGATTTAAAGCAGGTTTTAAGAAAGAACGAAAAGGCGAAAGTAACCAGAAAAACAATGTATTGACAAAGGTTACATGGGGTTGAGAGAGCATGCATAAGAAAGTGAAAAGGAAAGAGTCATTCCCCTTCGTCTGTTCGTAGAAACAAAATAAGATGTATGAAGTTTTTCTCTAGCTGAAAGAAAGGTTTGTAACACTTGTTAAGATTATCGTAAAGAGTTCAAAGTTCAAATCCTTGATGAAGAAAGTCAGACAGAAGACAAAGTTCTGTGTCTGTGTGTGCGTTGAGTAGAGAGAGACTTATATGCGAATGTAGTAGCCTTAGGCAGTCTGTGGATTTCTACTGACGAAGGTTGGAAAAATGTGAATTTATGTGTAGAAAGTTATTTTATGTAAAGTCCTGTTTGAATGAAAGTTAATGTGCATAGTGTTAATGTCGGAGAAGAAAAATAAAAGAAATTTGCGCCACTAATTGCTACCCGCAATTAGTGCGCGTGTGTTTGTGTGAGTTAGGAAGGCATGTCTGCACTTGTCCCGGGACGAAATCCTAACTGACGTACCACGTGATGTTCTTCGCTTTTATTGGCATCGTTTAGGCGGGAACAAGTCATCACGTGGACGCCGAGTGACCATGCGTGTGTGTGTGTGTGTGTGTGTGTGTGTGTGTGGGTGTCAATGTATGAAACCCCACACATTAATTCCATACCCTAGTCCGAGCGGTGGAGGAATAAATTTTAAAATATTTTGGAAACTTTATTTATTATTAAAAAAAAAAAAAATGAAAATAATTCTTGTAAAAAGACATTATTCATTGATTTTTTTTCTTTTCGGATTATGATATGCTTAATTTATATTGTTTATAAAAGCATTTAAAAGTTTATCCAAATAAAAATTGGCATAATTATTGCATTTTTCGCAATACGGACCTACTTTTCACAAAATTAGCACCTCTTAAAAAAAAAAAAGAAAAAAAAAGACAGTTGATTAGCATTCCTCAATGACTCCTGAATTTAATTATAGGTTTTATGGGGGAGCGGTGGCGAATTTTTAGACATTTCTGGAAATTAATTGGTGGGATGGGGTAACATATGTAAAAATATATATATTTTTACCAATATTTTCTAAAAATAATTATTTCAAAATTGATTTCAGTCTATTATGAATAAGTTCTGAAATTTTCATCAAAATCCGATCATTCTTTGATTTTTGCAAGCATTTAATGTGTCTTTTACGATCAAAAAAGTTCATTGCGTAATATTATTGAACAGGTTAAGAGGCTCATCCCTTGTTCAGCCCCCTGCACATCAGTGGCGTTACCGCCTTGTTCGGGGTGATACGATTAAAAAAAAAAATTACGTTTTTTTGCGTAATAAACATTGCGTCAATTTAGGTCTCGCACTGATGAAAGAAAAAATTCGTACGTGTTAGAAATAATTAAAAAATTTTTAAAAATAATTAAAAAATACTTTGATCTATCCTCTACAAATAACAAAAATATTTTACCGATAAGACTTTGTTTATATTTAGTTTGGGGCCGTTTTCCTTCATACTATGCTGGTTTTTCAGTGATATTTTGGAGGTACTTAGAAGTGCCATACGTGATACACACTTTGGGCGATCCTGCCTCCAAAGAGACATGACTGACTGGGCAAAAGATTATCCCGCAATAGGTTGCCATTGCTTTCTGCGGTAGACTGATTGTTAACCAAGGCTATAGAACCCAATCTGTTCTATTATTTAACTCATAACTGGAGGGAAGAGACGGAATAATACTTTTCCCAAGGATATTTGTGCGAAAGTGAATGCAACGAATTCAACTGGAATTGGAACTCGGCTTCCCGAATTGTCAGTCGATATCCACTGCACCCCAACGCACATCCTCCTGCACCACAACGCACATCCTCGTGATAGAAATAAAAAATTAAACACCATATAATTTATTTATTCGGCGAACACGTTTTATCAGAAGATATTTTGTGGATAGCTTAGATTGTGTTACAGAAATGATATTTCAATGGAGAAATAGAAGTGTGCGGAAAAGAGAGACACCCAAGTAGAAGCTTGAGTGCTTTTATTGGATTTGATAAAATTATTAAGGGCCTCTCAAAGACCTCCTGAAGTTAGTTGAGAATGACTGATAAAGAGAAAGAGTGAAGCCACCTTTGAGACAAATATTTCATCACCTAAAAAATAACAAAACTACTGATCTTGTCGACATCAGGAAGCCAGAAGTGACAGAGATAGCGATATCTATTGAAACAGGATGACTTGGATTAAGAACGCTTTGGCAAACGTTTACAGACGGCGGGAGATGACCAGGATGTTGGCGATGAGACCTTAATGACCTTTCGATTTAGTGGACATTAACCGGGTCAGGGTTATAAAAAAAAAAAAATGAAAGGGAAAGGGAAAGAAAAAAGTAAAAGGATTTCTTGTCTGTGAATTCGAATAGATAAAGCAGTTAGCCGCTTGTTGATTGCTTGCATTTATTTTGCGTTGAGTTCTCTTGGAAAAACAGACACCTCACTTCTCCCATACGAAATTTCACACACGTCAGTAAACACGTTTGGCGCACGAATTTTTCTTTTACTTACTTAGAGAATGTGCGTTCTGGTACAGTAGGTATCGGTCGGAGGCGATAAAATTAAAAAGAAACTACATTTAAGTCGGAGAGCCGAGTTCGAATTCCAGTTGAATTAATTTACGCGAAAATACCCTTAGAAAAGTTATGGATCCGTCGCTTCTCCAGCTATGGGTTAAATAACAGGAAACTTTGGATCCTATAATTGGCAATCAATCTAGCACAGAAATCTACTAGGGGAAAATCTTGTCAGTCAGTTATGTCTCTTTTAAAACACGATGACCTAAGCGTGTATACATATACAAGGTGATTGAGAAAAAATCCCCATTTTACAATATTAATAATTTATATTATTAACTATAATTTTTGCAAGAAATGTACATGAGAGAAAAGTATTCAGCAGTTTTTATTTAATAACCAATAAGGTAGTTGAAAAGAGTGACAAAAAAGGACTACTAATAAACTTCAAGAAAACTGAATGCATGGTCATCAGCAAAAAGTGCAGCCCAAAATGCCAAATACAGGTGGGGGATACTAAAATCAAGCAGGTACAAAACTTTAAATACCTGGGAAGTGTTCTAACAGAAGACGGAAAGTGCGACACAAAGATCCGAAGGCGAATTGGCATGGCGAAAGACGCGTTCCAGAAGCTGAGTAAAATATTAAGAAACAGGAAACTTTCACTAAAAACAAAGAAGAGAATACTAGATTGTTATGGGGTGCCAGTTCTTCAATATGGCAGTGAATGTTGGACAATATCATCAAAGATTAAGGTAAAACTCAAAGCAGCTGAAATGTGATTCTACAGAAGGATGCTGTGGATATTGTTAACCGAGCATGTGAGCAATGATGATGTGTTGGAGAGAATGGTAACAAAATGGCAATTAATAGTGAGCATCAGGAAAAGACAACTGAAGTTTCTGGGACATGCAATGAGGAAGGAGGTTGTAGCGAACCTGATACTAACAGGCCGGATAGAGGGTAAAGCAGCGGATAACATATTTGAAGGACCTGATCAGGTGGATGAGGAACGAGGGTTGCGAGATGTTACAGGAGAAAGTGTGCTAAGAGCCACCAAGGATAGGGAGACATGGAAGACTATGATCGCCTACGTCCTGAAAGGACAGGGCACCTAGAAGTAGATGGGCACCACATTAAAAATCAGCTACTCCTGAGTAATGGCATTTAAGGGGTAACTCCACATTCCTCAAAACATCAAATATTAAATTTAGAGCCACACCAGCGGTTGCAGTTTATGTGTCATATCTAGGACACAATCACTATATATATATATATATATGTGTGTGTGTGTGTGTGTGTGTGCGTGTGTGTGTGTATATATATACATATATATATATATGTATGTATATGCATATATATATGTATATATATGTGTATATATATGTATATATATACATATATATAAATGTATGTATATATATACACATATATATATATTTTCTAAAGATATACTGTTAAATATAAGAGACAATGAATGGCTATTATGTTTAATCATGAGCCGTTCTAAACGTCGTATTTTGACTTTAATTTCAGCTGAATATTAAGAGAAAAATTCTCCAACATTTGGATAATTTTTATTAATAAAAAAATATCCAAATGTTGGAGAATTTTTGTTTTTATTTTCAACTGAAATTAAATCCAAAATACGACGTTTAGCACGGTTCATGATTAAACATAATAGACATTCATTGTCTTTTATATTTAACAGTATATGTTTAGAAAATTATTTGCTGCCTCGATACATTATCTATATATATATATATATATATATATATATATATATATATATATATATTCTAAACATATGCTGTTAAATATAAGAGACAATGAATGTCTATTATGTTTAATCATGAGGCGTTCTAAAAAATAAAGACAAAACTTCTCCAACATTTGGATAATTATTTATTGATTTTCTTCTAAGCTTTCGACTCACATGAACCATCTTCAGAGAGGTTGTTTAGACTGAAAAATTATAACATCCACCATCACCGACGATTTTATTTTGTGTTGACATAAAACTCCGCTTGGCAACGGCAATAGTTGCCAAAAATAATAAACGCAGTTCTTAAATTTGCGATGCGGTTTTATGACGTCACACCGCGGGACAGCACGAAATGACAACCAAAACATGTAGTCAAATGCAATGTAATATGTTATTTCCTGATTTAAAGTTATATATATATATTATTTCCTGCCTCGATACACTATATATATATATATATATATATATATATATATATATATATATATATATATATATATGCACAAATATGCAAACGCCTACATATATATAAGCGTAATCGTGTAGATAGACACCGGATTTCTTTAACATCCGCTATGGTCATCAGCAAAAGATACAACCCAAAATGCCAAATACAGGTGGGGGATAACAGAATCAAACAAGTCCAAGAATTTAAGTACCTAGGAAGTGTTCTAACAGGAGATGGAAAGTGCGACACGGACATCCGAAGGCGAATTGGCATGGCAAAGGACGCGTTCCAGAATATGAGCAAAATACTAACACACAGGAAGATCTCAATAGAAACGAAGAAAAGAGTGCTAGACTGCTACGTGATGTCAGTTCTTCAGTACGGCTGTGAATGCTGGACAATATCATCGAAAATGAGGAAAAACTGGAAGCGGCCGAAATGTGGTTCTACAGAAGGATGCTACGGATATCGTGGACTGAGCATACAAGCAACGACGAAGTGTTAGAAAGATGGCAACAAAAAGGAAATTGATGCTGAGCATCAGGAAGAGACAACTGAAGTTCCTGGGACATGCAATGAGGAAGGAGAGCCTGGAGAACCTGATACTGACTTGTCAGATAGAAGGAAGGAGAGACAGAGGAAGGCAGCGGATAACATATCTGCAGAGTCTGATCAGGTGGATGACGGAACGGGGGTTGCCAGGAGCAACAGGAGCAAACATACTAAGAGCCACAAGGGATAGGGAGACGTGGAGATCCATGATCGCCTACGTCCTGAAGGGACAGGGCACATAGAAGAAGAAGAAGAAGATTGATTTACACATGTTTCGGCGTAATTAAAATATAAACAGTATTTTTTTCTTAATTAATGGATTTTTTTGTTATCCGATATCCTTTATTAACGCTCAAAACTTAAATTCAAAAGATGCTTGAGTCGCCATCTCTAGTATTTAATAATAAATCGAAAGTTTTATTAAAGTAAATGTTTCTTTTGCATTGGATAATGCGGAGTTAAATTTTGATTTTTAAATTCTATTTACTTTGACTTCTATTGTCTATGTAAATATCCCCGGCTTATTTTATTTAGGTACCTCCACAGAAAACGCCATACCTAAGTTTTAAAATAAATATTTAAAAAAGAAAATCTTTCTTGAAACTTTTATTCTAGTATGACTTTCAAGCGAATAGATTAAATTTAATATTTTCAATAAGCAAAAAATACTTTGCTGTATATTATAAACTAATTGAAGACAAATTTAAATTGACTGGAGTTATTATTTTTTTTCTGATTAGCATCAATGTTTAGTTGCCTTTCATTGCATTCCACCCACAGGTGAAGAGGCTCATCCCTTGTTCCCTGTTTAGGATGTGGCTTCCGGCTTTCTCTTTTCCAATCTTTTCACTCTTTTCTTTTCTTTTTCTCAATTGGAGTAGATAGACTAAACTATCGCCCGGTTCACACTCCACCCACATCTATTGAACAGGTGAAGAGGCTCATCCCTTGTTTCCTGTTTAGGATGCGGTTTCCGGTTTTCCCTTTTCTAGTCTTCTCACTCTTATGTAGCCCCCTGCACATCAGTGGCGTTACCGCCTTGCTTGGGGTGATATGATTAAAAAAAAAAAATTGCATTTATTTATAAATAAGTCTTGAAAATACAACTTGATTTTTGCAGGAATTTCTAAATCCATACGTTTTTCACTGTAAAAAGACGCTCAAATCTGCTATATTAAATAATAGTCCATCGGTTGACGCAAGAAAAACAAGATAATAAAATGTAATTAATTATGGAAATAATTAATAAATAATCTTTTATCTTAATCATAATATAAACCGTTGTGTATTTATTTGCGTATATATATATATATATATTTTTTAATTCAGATACTTCAATCCAAGGGAAAAAAGCAGGAAGGTAAATTCAAAAAAACCCGATCCTAATCAATATTAAAAATTTATTTTAATATTAAAAAATGATACAGGAAGAGAGCTCCATGTAATAAAATATTACAGAGCAAATATATATTAAAAAAGGATTAATTCAAAGATGTTGAATGGCCATTTCGATATGAAGATCCCCACGGGGGACGACACATCACCTCAGCAACAGAAAAAACCTTTGTTTCTGAAAGGTTTTTTCTGTTGCTGAGGTGATGTGTCGTCCCCCGTGGGGATCTTCATATCGAAATGGCCATTCAACATCTTTGAATTAATCCTTTTTTAATATATATATATATATATATATATATATATGTGTGTGTGTGTGTGTGTGTGTGTGTGTGTGTGTGTGTGTGTGTGTGTGTATGAAATGATTTGTTTGAACATCATTTTTTCATCGATACTCGTATTTAAGTAGATATTCTGTTTATAATCAAACAGTATTATATATTTATTTCTATCAGCCTGATTATTTACAATAAATTTTTGTTACAAAAATGTGTGTCATTCGGCACAATGTTCAAACAAATCATTTAAAATTGTCGGTTGTTTATAACCAGTTTCGTTAATTTCCTTAATATATATATATACATATATATATATATATATATAATAACTATAGTAATTACAATACCAATAGTAACAGAATAAATTCTGCCAAAACTAGTACTAATTAAGCTATAATTTAAATCGTCTTGAACAACCCACAGATGACAAACTCGGAGGGAAAAGAGGGGGAAGTAAAAAAAGCAACAAACGAAATCAGTCAGTTAGTTAAGTGCCATACGTGATACACGCTTGGGCGATCATGTCTCGAAAGAGACATGACTGACTGAGCAGAAGATTATCCCGCAGTAGGTTGCCATTGCTGACCAAGGCTATAGAACCCAATCTGTCCTGCTATTTAACCCATAATTGGAAGGAAGAGACGGATTAATACCTTTCCCAAGGTTATTTGTGCGTAAGTGAATACAACGGATTCAACTAAGAATTCGAACTCGACTCCCCGGTTTCTCGTTCCGAGCCGCTGTACCACAACGCACATCCTAAGTAAAGGGAAGTAAAAAAAAGAAACAAACGAAGTACATGAATAAAAAGTCAAGTACCCATAAGAAAGAAAAAAACCCAAGACGAAAACCCTAACACTAAAGCGCTCAATACGAAGGTAGAGCAACAAAAACAAAAAATCTAAGCCTAGGCTTAGATTTTATATATATATATATATATATATATATATATATATATATATATATATATATCCCTCCGTTTCTTTGGATTATTTTTCTTATGTCTTAATGTAAGATGCTCAGTAGTAGGTAAAGCAATATATATGTTGGTTTCATCTTCGACGGCATACTGATATACATATTTTGACGACACAATCCCACTCGTTATAACATAAAGATAGGTACTTCCACGAATTCGAGGAAAAAACAGCGTAGTATGAAGAATTCATATTCATTCAGAATCAATTTCATTTTTAAATTAGTTAAAACATTTTAATTGTGTGCGTATGATGACCCGTATTTTCTTTTTACGGGTGGCCATTCGTGATATTATTTAAAGGTCACATGTTTCAAAGGTTGTGCTCATTACAAAAAAAAAAACAAAAAACAAAAAACAAAAAACAAAAACAAAAAAGCAAACGACAAAAACAAAAAAACAAAAACAAAAACAAAAAATAAACAAAACTATGTAAACATTTTTGTCTAGGTACAATTCTTCCGTGTTTCCTATGCCCTACGTTTCAACATTCAACAGGTTTTGCAAATCATCCCTTCAAAATTTAAAGCAAGTTTCCTAATTTCCTAAAAAAAAAAAAGTAATTGCGAAGTTCACAATTTGTGGAGGTAACTAATAAAGAATATTAAGAATAAAACTTAATAAATGTCATAATATTTCATAAATTATTGACTTGCCTTTGCCGTTTTATAATTTCATTTTGTTATTAAATTGTAAAATTATTGAAAAGAAAGTTTCATATAATGTCAATATTTATTTTTCAGAAAACATCTTCAAACCTAAAACTATAAAGCTAAATTAACTAAAGTTCTGAAAAATATTGAATAATTGCTAAAATATTGTGTTAAATTTTAATTTTGTTTTGCTATATAATAGAAAACCAAAAAACGAAGCGTACGAGTAAGCTAACCTAAAATTATCTCAAATTCGTTTTCCATACTTAACATTTTGACGGTTTTCGTCTGTCATGTCAATCGTCGCCTCTTATAACACGATGATAACTCATGATAACAAGGCTACCGTAATTAATATAGTACATTTCAGGCAGTAAGCAAGTAATACTTGTTTCAAATAAGGTAAGTTTCGATTTGTTAATTTGAATAAAATAATGTGTCAGCGAGGTATATTTTATTTTTGCAAGATTTTTTAAAACCGAGAATTGACTTCTGTTTACTGTGTCGATCGATGAAAAATAGCCGAAAAATTGAAATGTTTTAAAATCAGAGAAATTTTAGATTCCAGTCAATATAATTTCAGTTTGAAATACATCAGAGTATTTTGCTTGCTTGAATTAGTAAATGTAATCTCTTGGTTTTTCAATTAAAGCTAAAATTAAAGCTTCAAAAACAACATTTCATTTTTAAAACTTCAGTTTAAATTTAGCTATCGAAAATGAGTGGAGGTCCCTACATTAAGAATTTTAATATAAAATTTAGTTTTCGTCACGTTTGGGGCATTTTTTCCTCTAAGTATGCTCTTTTTTCAGCGAATTTGTGGAGGTATCTACGTTAGTGTGTATGTAAGATAATTTTATATTCTGTTTTTTGCTTTCATTTTTTTTTTTGCGTTAATTTCACGTATATATCTCTTAAATTTAGTATAATTTTCGTGTGTATTAAAAGATCGGTATTTTAGAATAGGTGTTATCTTTGCATGATATTTGCAACGCATGTTGGATGTGTGAAATTCTAATTACATAATGTGCAAATGACTGAATTTTACTTCCCTTAAGTAAAGGTTTGTTGAATGATTAACTAATGGTTAAAACTTTGACGATCCAAACTAAAAACGGAGTAGGAGGACAGCAGGAGAACAGATATTGCATTTAAATTTTTGCATACTGGGAAACATGGAGCCGGAAGGGAGTTACATAAGTAAGAAGTACGAGAAAATAAACTGTGAACATAGAATTTATGTTTGCATCTTTACTGGAAGAATTAGGAACAGAAACATTAATAATGATCGGAAAGTGTAACTATATGGTCAGTAGATAGCGATTGGCATTTCATTTAAATCTTTTGCAGATTAAAGCATGGAGCCGGAAGGGAGTTTCACAAGCGATAAAAGAAACTGTTAGCTTAGAACTTACGTTTGCATCTGGAAGAATTAGAAACAGAAGCATTAATAATAAAAGAGAGGAAGAAAGAGGATTGTAGAGAGCGGTTGCATTCCAACTTCTGAAAATCAAAGTTTTTTTTTGTTTTTTTTTTTAATCATATCACCCCAAGCAAGGCGATAACGCCACTGATGCGCAGGGGGCTACATAAGAATAAAAAGATTGGAAAAGAGAAAACCGAAACCACATCCTAAACAGGAAAGAAGGGATGAGCTCTTCACCTGTTCAATAGACGTAGGTGGAGTGTGAACCGGGCGATAGTTTAGTCTATCTACTCCAATTGAAAAAAATAAAATAAAAAAACGAAAAGAGTGAAAAGATTGGAAAAGAGAAAACCGGAAACCGCATTCTCAACAGGAAACAAGGGATGAGCTCTTCACCTGTTCAATAGACGTGGGTGGAGTGTGAACCGGGCGATAGTTTAGTCTATCTACTCCAATTGAAAAAAATAAAATAAAAAAACGAAAAGAGTGAAAAGATTGGAAAAGAGAAAACCGGAAACCGCATTCTCAACAGGAAACAAGGGATGAGCCTCTTCACCTGTTCAATAGACGTAGGTGGAGTGTGAACCGGGCGATAGTTTAGTCTATCTACTCCAATTGAAAAAAATAAAATAAAAAAACGAAAAGAGTGAAAAGATTGGAAAAGAGAAAACCGGAAACCGCATTCTCAACAGGAAACAAGGGATGAGCCTCTTCACCTGTTCAATAGACGTGGGTGGAGTGTGAACCGGGCGATAGTTTAGTCTATCTACTCCAATTGAAAAAAAAATAAAATAAAAAAACGAAAAGAGTGAAAAGATTGGAAAAGAGAAAACCGGAAACTGCATCCTAAACAGGAAACAAGGGATGAGCCTCTTCACCTGTTCAATAGATGTGGGGGGAGTGTGAATCGGGCGATAGTTTATTCTATCTACTCCAATTAGTTTATTCTATAAGTGCTAGAGGGCTCGATTGATATGTAATATTTTTCCTCATGTGACAGTAAATGTTAGACAATTTCTTCACGGACTAGGAAAAAACTAGAGACAGCAGAAATATGGTTATGCAGAAGGATATTAAGAATTTCAAGGACGGGGAGAGTAAGAAACAAGGAACTTGTAACCGTTTTCTGCATTCTTAGTATTTGTTTTTCTTTATTTGGCGACTTAAAATGGTCTAATAACAAAATAGCTTTAGTTAAGCAAAGATAAAAAAATTATTTTTAGACGACAAAGTATTTACAATTGCTCTGTCATCATTTTGATAGAAACATCTATAACATTTCTTGAATATTTTCGGGGCACTTAGTATTACCTTCAGCGTCTCGACTTCAGAGTTTTGTGGGCGACGATATCAGCAATTGACTGTTTATATTGTTCGTTTTATTTTTACATGCACTTTTCATTGCTGCAAGGTTGATTTTTTTCATACCGTGTGTCCCGCCAGCAATTAAGTGCGTCCATATAGAATGTCGTGGTTACTTCTACGTCGTTTTACTGATCACTTCATAATCTCTCTTAATTGTTCTTTTTTCCTCCCTTTTCACTCAGAGATTTGATAGAAATAGTTGTGAAAACTATGCACTATTTTTAGAACATATTTAGGTTCATCTAACGTCCGTTTTCCACTCCTCCTCGGTTCTTTTGAACAGACTGATAGATTTATCTCTGATTCTCTGTTTAGGATTTTCGGGTTTCTAACGTTTTTTTTTTTCACTTCCAGTAACCTTTTGCTTTCAAATCAGGTGATTTGACCCAATTTAATATATGGCCTATCGTCTTGCAAGGAGTGAACTAATGAAACGACGAATATTGGACGCCAGATTGAACCGGAACACAGATACGAGCGCTAGAATTCGATGTTGCAGATATGACAAAAATAAGAATTACAAATATTGATAGCTATCTATCAAGTTGATTGACGGAGTACAATCTTCTTCATCGTGGTTTCCTTTGAAGTTGTTATTGTGTTCTACTAAATTAATCTTAAACTAATTTCGCATCTACGACAGTACTGATTTTGAACCAAACCGAGTAACCACACTTGGGTTCTTGGGAAATAAGAAACACGCCTATTCTCCATCAATATCTTTTAATTTATATACGATGGGGACTGAAGTTATGTTTGCCAACCGGAAGACTTACGAATTCGTCTTATTTTGAACAACTGTTCAGCCCATCCCCGGGATGAATAATGTGTAGACAGCGTACTCACCACCGAAAGGAATAGCTCATCCAACCACAATACCAATGAATAGAACGTTAAAATAGTTACTCACTATGGATCATGTTACGGGAGGTGTATGTCATATGTGGTGAATTCTTGCAAGTCTGTTGAGACATTTATCATAGAATTTAATATAGGACCTCTTTCTTAATATCTAGAGATTCTTGATAAAATCCAAAGAATCAGTAATATCATTGGTGTTGATCTGGTGGCTCTGGTTCTGTCTCTTCCTCACCGACGTAAAGTTGCCTTTCGATGACATCTCTATAAATACTTTTATGGTAATTGTTCAGATGAGCTATTCGATATGGTACAGTGTTTACATTATTCGGACTATTGTCCTCATCTTTGTTGCCATTTTTTACGACGTTTCGGCCGTTGTAGCACCTGAAGAAGGCCGGTGTGTACAACGGCCGAAACGTCGTACAAATAGCAAGAAAAATGAGGACAATAGTCCAAATTAGGTCTATAGGTCTCCAAAATTTACATACTAATGTCCTCAAGACCAGTGGATATAGACGTTGGTTAGTTCAGATGATTCGACCCAAATTTCAATGTGTGTTCTATACAGTAGCGTTGACCAAATAACTTTGAGAGTTTTGAGTTAAAAGGGAGATAACAACACGGTACCCAGAAGTGGCATCGCACATGGAATGGGAATGATACACTCCAGTGATCGAAATATAGGATTCGGTCAAAGATTTCTAGCACCTGAAGAAGGCAGGAGCGCACAACGGTCTAAACATCGTAAACATGGCAATAAAGATAACGACAACAGTTTGAACAATGTAAAGAATAACTCATATTAGAAGTACAAACAAATACAACGAAATCGCTGTTTGCTGTCCTCTTGATTCGGTCAGTCAGTTAAGTGCCGTACGTGATACACGCTTTAGGCGATCATGTTTCGAAAGAGACATGACTAACTGGGCAGAAGATTATCCCGCAGTAGGTTTTATTAAATCAACTTGCGATTGCTTTCTGCGGTAGACTGGTTGCCAGCCAAGGCTATAGAACCCAGTCTGTCTTATTATTGAATCAATAACTGGAGGGAAGAGACGGATTAATACCTTTCCCAAGGGTATTTGTGCGTAAGTGAATACCATGAATTCAAATGAAATTCGAACTCGGTTCCCCGATTTGTTGTTCCGAGTCGATATCTACTGCACCACATCGCACATCGGTCCTCTTGATTACTCTTCTGTATTTGCCCGTTAGTGGAATTATTTTTACTAATTCTTCCACACCTGGTAAATTCTTGTCACGCAGTGGCTTTAATGTTTTGCTTGGAGTGAACTGATTAAGTTTTTATTAAATCAACTTGATTTTAAAAAAGACTTAAATATCACTTCATACCTATGAAAGATAATAAAGCCACTAAGACACAAAAAATTATTGAGTGCTTGATCTACTAGCCAAGTGCCATACGAAAGAGACATGACTGACTGAGCAAAAGATTATCCCGCAATAAGTTGCCATTACTTTCCCGCGCCCTATATATATATATATATATATATATATATATACTACCGGCCATATTTATTAGGCAACCCCAGTAAAAAAAAATGGTGTATTTCATACTATTTTTAGTATTTATTGCCAAATAGATTATTCCAAATGAAAATACAATGTTTCCTTTGTTAATATTGCACAATAACATCAAATGAACTGTTCTGGTGTCCAGTTTTTGTGATCTCTTCCCTATGCTAGTCTCTTCTGCTTATTGGCTGGCCGAAGTAAAGGCTTCCTGGCTGCCTTGTAAAATTTTGCAAAGTAATAATAACAAAAACTTGGCAATAAATAATAAAAATTGTATGAAATACATCATTTAAAAAAAAACTGGGGTAGCCTAATAATTATGGCCGGTAGTGTACACACACACACACAGTGTGTACCAAAAAAGTTTTACAATTTTTGCGGGTGGGTTCTTTACACAAAATCAGTCAGTCAGTTAAATGCCATACATGATACACGCTTTGGCGATCATGTCTAGAAAGACACACGATTGACTGGGCAGAAGATTATCCCGCAACATGTAGTCATTACTTTCTGCGGTAGATTGGTTGCCAGTCAAGGTTGTCCTGACTAATACCTTTTCCAAGGGTATTTGCGCGTAAGTGGATGCAAGGAAATCAACTGGAATTCGAACTCGGCTCCTCGATCTCTCGTTCCGAGCCGATATCCACTGCACCACAACGCACAGCCCCGCACATCAATAGTAATATAAAAAATTATTAAAGAAATATTTATTTCTGGTTGTATTGTCTATTGCATTGCTCCAGCGTCCTCACTTCTTAGTTTTATTGCCACATTGTGTCGGACTTCCTAGAGGCACCATTTGTAATTGTTTCACCCGCAGGTGCGCAGGGGTGACAGTGAGAGAGAAAAAAAAAGCGGGAACATGTTACCGGGGATGTCGAAGAAAGGATAAGAGAAAGGAATCAAAAAATATAGAAGGTGACAATTGACGTTGCACTTGAACTTTTGGAGATTGTAGCTATGGAAAGTGCGACACGGACATCCGAAGGCGAATTGGCATGGCAAAGGACGCGTTCCAGAAGATGAGCAAAATACTAACACACAGGAAGATCTCAATAGAAACGAAGAAAAGAGTGCTAGACTGCTACGTGTTGTCAGTTTTTCAATACGGCTGTGAATGCTGGACAATATCATCGAAAATGAGGAAAAAACTGGAAGTGGCCGAAATGTGGTTCTACAGAAGGATGCTACGGATATCGTGGACTGAGCATACAAGCAACGACGAAGTGTTAGAAAGAATGGCAACAAAAAGGAAATTGATGCTGAGCATCAGGAAGAGACAACTGAAGTTCCTGGGATATGCAATGAGGAAGGAGAGCCCGGAGAACCTGATACTGACTGGTCAGATAGAAGGAAGGAGAGACAGAGGAAGGCAGCGGATAACATATTTGCAGGGTCTGATCAGGTGGATGACGGAACGGGGGTTGCCAGGAGCAACAGGGGCAAACATACTAAGAGCCACAAGGGATAGGGAGACGTGGAGATCCATGATCGCCTACGTCCTGAAGGGACAGGGCACATAGAAGAAGAAGAAGCTATCAGGGAAGCAAGTGAATGGAAGGGAGTTCCACAACCGGCAATTGCGAGCGAAGAAACTGATGGAATAGAAGTGGTGGTTACATTTGACTATTTTGACGTTGAAAGGATGGCGCCTAGTTGCCAAATCTAGTAGCATGTGATCGGACACGAGGGGGAAAAAAAAGCCCGGAGGCGCAAAGCCACATCGCGTGGGTGAGAAAATGACTCAAGTCGAGCTACTTTATCAGGATCATTTACATTGCAGATCCTCCGAGAGAACTCCGAGACGAATAGCATGTGCATCCAACCAGATATGGCAACGGTATTTAATGCACGGACGAATAGTAGATTTATAAAAGTGCAAGATGGATTCTGACGAAAAAATAATCTCCTGGTCCGACACACGAACCCAACCTTCTTAGCAGTGGATGTAGCTAGTGATTCAGTGTAGTCGTTCCACTTGAGGTCGTTTGAGAGGGTGAGGTCAAGGAGACGCAGTGTTTCTGGAAGACTAGCGTCGTCCATAAAGATTGAATTTCGGCATATTTTTGAATAATTATTTTTTATTTTTTATTTTTTTTTAATCATATCTCCCCAAGCAAGGCGGTAACGCCACTGATGCGCAGGGGGCTACGTAAGGGTAAAACGAATGGAAAAGAGAGAGCCGGAAACCACATCCTAAACAGGAAACAAGGGATGAGCCTCTTCACCTGTTCAATAGTTGTGGGTGGAGTGTGAACCGGGCGATAGTTTAGTCTATCTACTCCAATTGAAAAAAAAAATAATAAAAAAGGAAAAGAGTGAAAAGATTGGAAAGGAGAAAACCGGAAACCACATCCTAAACAGGAAACAAGGGATGAGCCTCTTCACCCGTTCAATAGATGTGGGTGGAGTGTGAACCGGGCGATAGTTTAGTCTATCTACTCCAATTGAAAAAAAAAATAATAAAAAAGGAAAAGAATGAAAAGATTGGAAAGGAGAAAACCGGAAACCGCATCCTAAACAGGAAACAAGGGATGAGCCTCTTCACCCGTTCAATAGACGTGGGTGGAGTGTGAACCGGGCGATAGTTTAGTCTATCTACTCCAATTGAAAAAAAAATAATAAAAAAGGAAAAGAGTGAAAAGATTGGAAAGGAGAAAACCGGAAACCGCATCCTAAACAGGAAACAAGGGATGAGCCTCTTCACCCGTTCAATAGACGTGGGTGGAGTGTGAACCGGGCGATAGTTTAGTCTATCTACTCCAATTATTACGATAAATGTTTAGCAAAACGGCTGACACAGCGCAGTTCACGAACCTTGTGCTTTTTATGTGTCGTGCTTTTTCAGTACGTAGACGATCATGGTCCTCCACATCTACTCTAGTTCTAAATGTTTTATCTTTAAGTTATTTCTCCCAAAGCCTGTTCTGCCATCCATTTGCTCAAGCTTATTAAGAATGTCACGCGCTGCTTTTCCTTGTTCCTCTCTTCTTTTATTGGCACTGCGAGTATCAGATTTTCCAAGCCCCCTTTCTTCATTACGTATCCCAGATATTCTAACTACCTTTTCCTGAGGTTAAGTAAAAGTTTCCTTTTTGTTTACATTCCTCCAAAACCTCTCCATATAGAAAGGCATATCTAAACTTATTTATAAAGGGAACTTTTTGTGTGTTTGTGTGTGTGTGTGTGTGTGTGTCCGCGTCCGTTACCTATAGACTCCAAAGGGGCTGAACCCATTTTCTTGAAAATTTACACAGTTGTACTATAAGCGTCTGCGAGTGTTCTTAGCTAGGTTTTGTGTCGAGGTACACCCGATAAATATCGAAAATCGAAAAAATCGGGCTATAGGAGGAGTGGTCCGATTTTAATCAAATTTGATACATTCATAGACAAAGACATAAGAAACGATATTCAGAAGTTTCAAGATAACAGTTATTACAATAGTGCTGAAAATCGATAATATATATATATATATATATATATATATATATATATAAGGCAAGATGTTTGTGTATGTGTCTGTTTATCTGCCTATATATCTTTATTTTTTTCAACCCTTTTATTTTAGTTTTTGCTTCGGGTTTAGCTCTAAGTAAGTATAATTGTAGTTCTTAGTCTCAGCCATGATACCATTTACTCAGAGGACTTATTTAGCCTTCAAAATTCAGTTTACGACGAAAAACCTTATTTGATATCGATACCAGGAAATCAAAATTTGACTTATATACATTCACTTTTCTTTCAGTCTACGGTTTCGCTTTAACTGGAAACAACTATTGCTTTTTAGTCTTTTGTGCCAACGTCCAAAGTGTCTGAGCTCCAGGACCATGGATTAGTTTTAAAGCTTTCATTACATTCGAGCAACGCCGGGCTATACTGCTAGTATCACATAAGTCCAGTATTCTTTTCTTTGTTTCCAACGAAACTTTCCTGTCTCTCAATACTCTTCACGGCTGTTGGAATGCCTTTCTGGCCATCCTAATACGTCTTGCCCATTCACAGGTATTTAAATTTCTGTACCTGCTTGATTTTAGTATCCCGACCTGTAATTGGCGTTTGGGGCTCCACTTTTAACTGATGACCACGCAGTCAGTTTTCTTGTAGTTTATATTTAGTCATTTCTTATTTCGAACATAGTCTTCTTTTTCTGTGTACCGTCTTCCTTCAGGACATAAGCGATCATGGCCTTCCACACCTCCCTGTCCTTTGTAGCTTTTAACACCCATTCTTTTGTTACTCCTCCCAAACCTTACTCTGCCATCCATTTGCTCAAGCCCATAAATCTAGAATATGAATATATAGAAACTAGCATGGCCACAAAGTGAGAGATCATTTTATATATTGATTATAATATTGAATTGATCTCCGACTTTATACCAACATTATAATTTATTATTTGTTTATCAAATTCTGATAAGTTATGAATCCACCTCTTCTCAATACTGATTAGTTATTTATAACTCTTCTTCTATAAGGATGTACGTTGTGGTACAGTGGATAGCGGATAGCTGCTCGGAACGAGAAGCCGGGGAACCGAGTTCGAATTCCAGTTGAATCCATTGTATTCACTTACGCGCAAATACCCTTGGGAAAGGTATTAATCCATCTCTTCCTTCCAGTTATGGGTTAAATAGCAGGACAGATTGGGTTCTATAGCCTTGGTCGGCAACCAGTCTACCGCAGAAAGCAATGGCAAACTACTGCGGGATAATCTTCTGCCCAGTCAGTCATGTCTCTTTCGAGACATGATCGCCCAAGCGTGTATCACGTATAGCACTTAACTAACTGACTGACTTCTTCTATATACCGTGTCTCTTCAGGACCTAGGCGAACATGGTCTTCCACATCTCCCTGTTTCTTGTAGCTCTTGTTACGAGGATGCATTTATATATAAAAATCATTTTAATAATGTATAAAATGTTATAGTAATGGATTCTGTTGTGTCCTAAGTGTCATGCCAAAAAAGTTTTAATTCATAAAGTAGTTGTAAAAATAAGGAAATTAGAAATAGAACGTTTAGAAGCTGCCAGAATGTTCCAGTAAAATCTAGAGAATTCGAAAGGTTCTAGAAATATGCAAATTACGTGTTAGCCCCTATAAATATAAGTTTTGGGCAGAGAACAGTCAGTTGTTACCAGGGTTTGCTGTTGTTATCAACTCCGGTTTCGATTCAAGGATTTATATCCAGCCGAAAGAATCTATAAGAAGTTGCCGACCAAATAAAATCTGAAAGAGAACCTCATGGAACTGTTTGGGTAAATACATATTTTTGACTCTTTCATTGACCATACTTGAAAATATTCTTTATATACTCATTTGAGGATTTCCAACAAGTATAGCACTTCCTCGCCAACTTAACTGGGTAAAGATACTGACCTTCCCCTTCTCTTCTCGTAACACTTGCCAGTAGTAAACTGTATCTTTCTTGTTTTGAATGCAACAATGCAAAAATTGTATATTTGTAAATATTTTATTTGGTGTGTTTTGTAAATTAAATATTTGTCTGTGATTTTATCTCTGAGTTTTGGTCAATCATTTTTTTTCCTTTTGTTACACTTAACACGTAATACTCTTGTTATTCCTCCCAAACCCTACTCTGCCATCCATTTGTTAAAGCCCATAAATCTAGAATATAAATGTATAGAAACTAGCATGGACACAAAGTGAGGGATCAGTTTATATATTGAGTATAATATTGAATTGATCCCCCACTTTCTATCCATATTATAATTTCTTGCTGATCAAATTTTGATTAGGTATGAGTCTATATCTTTTTAATACTGATTAGTTATCTATAACTCTTCTTCTATGGGCCATGTCTTTTCAGGACGAAGTCGATCATGTCCCTTTACATCTCCCTATCCCTTGTAGATTTTAACACCCTTTCTCTTGTTACTCCTCTCAAACCCTGCTTTGCCATACATTTGCTCAATCCCATAAATCTAGAATATAAATTTATAGAAACTAGCATGGACACAGAGTGAGGGATCAGTTTATATATTGATCATAATATTGAATTGATCCCCCACTTTATACCCACATTGTAATTTCTTGTTTATCAAATTTTGATTAGGTATGAATCCATCTCCTCAATACTGATTATTTATTTATATTTTTTCTTCTCCTATGTGTCGTGTTCCTTCAGGACATAGGCCATCATAGCCTTCCACATCTCCCTATCCTAATTAGCTTTTAACACCCTTTCTCTTGTTACTCCTCCAAAACACGGATCCACCATCCATCTGCTCGATTTTATGTAATACGTCGTACGTTGCTTTCCCCTGTCTCTCGTTCCCTTTATCCATCCCGTCGATTCTCCAAGCCTTCTTTCCTCATTAAAACTTTTTGCTGTCTTTTCCTGATATTAAGTATCAGTTTCGTTTTTGTATCCATCCTCTCCAAAACCTTGTCATTGCTGACATATTCAGTCTACGGTATCCTCAGCATCCTTCTGTAGAACAACACTTGGGGTTGCTCTTTATAATTGTTAGTCTGCTAATATCGTATCGCATTTGAAATTACTTGTAAGTTGTAAATCATATCAACTACTTTCGGTTCGTTTGACAAGAGTAACGTCTTTGATAATTTTGTAAATGATTTGGGAATTGTGCAATTTCATAGAACTATTGCGTGTCTGTGAGTTTTCTCTGAAAAGGACATTCAGAATTCTAAAGGTAATTTAATTGAATTTCTTTAGGATCTTTAACATCTCCTCATAGCGTGTTTTGTCGACCGTGAGAATTGAATAATATCTATTTCCTTTCTCCATTAGGAAGATTAAATAATTTTGGTGCTGAAATTTGTCCAGACAAGGGGCGGGGGAGGAAAAAACTTTTTGCTTCTACTGTTCTTTGACTGAAGGGCGAATGACTTCGTTGGAATGCAAAGAATTAATGAGTCTGGACGGGCCAGTGCAGTTTCCAGATTTTCAGTGCCTATTTTTGGATTCACAGTAGACTGCACTGGAAGATTAGAATCTTTCATTCATTATTACTTTTTAATTTTCTTTTTAGATTTTTTTTAAACAAAAATATTGTGAAATTGTTTCATGCAGGTTCTCAGGGAGAAAATATTCTTGTTTTTCTGACTATTGAGAGAGAAAACAAAAGGAAAATAGCAAAAGAATGAAAAAAGAAGAAATGAAAAAAGAAAAATAATGAAAAAAATAAAAAAATGAAAAGGAACAAATATAAACGTAAAAGAAAGACAGAACTAAAAAGAATGAAAAAAGAAAAAGAATGAAAAAATGAAAGAAAAAAAAGAAAAGCATGAAAAAAGAAAAAGAATACAAAATAAGAAAGAATGAAAAAAGAATGAAAAAGAAAAAAGAATGAAAAAGAATGAAAAAAGAAAAAGAATGAAAAAGAAAAAGAATGAAAAAGAAAAAGGATGAAAAAAGAGAAAGAATGAAAAAGAGAAAGAACGAAAAAAGAATGAAAAAAGAATGAAAAAAGAAAAAAGAATGAAAAAGAATGAAAGAGGAAAAGAATAAAAAGAATGAAAAAGAGAAATAAGGAAAAAAGGAAAAAATAGAAATTAAAAAAGAAAAAAGAAAAGAATGAAAGTCGAATGAAATAGAAAAATAATGAAAGAAATGAATCAGAAAAGAAAGAAAAAGAAAAAAGAAAAAAGAAAAGAATGAAAAATATATTTACAGCCTTTCAGGCAGTTGTGCTAATCTTAGCTGTTATATGTACGATGTTTCAGCCGTTCAAGGCCTTTCAGCCGCTCAAGGCCTTTCAGCCGTTCAAGGCCTTTCAGCCGTTCAAGGCCTCCCTATGTTTCTGAGATTAGGTTTTTAATTATTTATACTACTTGCATTGTTCGGACTATTGTCTTCATCTTTGTTACAATATTCACGCTATTTCAGCTTTTGTTCTTCAGAAGAAGGCCGGAGTATACAACGCAGGAAAAATGGCCGGTTCCCTGTATCATTTTGTAAGTATCTTACTCTTTCAAGTCTAAAATTTACTACTTCTGTCATATTTGGGCAAGAGCTTCCCAGTTCTTACTTTCCAGTCCCGATAGAGTCAAAAAGCGTCTCTGCGTTCTTGTCGGTAACAAGTTATTTCCCACCAGCAACCCCTCTCCCACTTCCATGAAAGTGATCAGACGAACTATATACCTTAGTTCCACTAGTGCTAACCATTCGCGTCTAAGACTTGCATTGTAACGAACCACCCATTGGTGAGGAGTAAGTTTCATTCGAGCAGCTTCTTCATTTTGTAGAACCGACTCCCAAGGGGATGTTTTCTTGATCAGTACAACACAAATCAACCATCCGTCTGTGCATGGAATACTACTGTCATATATGGTCAGTCGCCCCTGCAGTTCATCTCAGTGTTCTCGACAGGCTCCAAAGGAGACTCTGTAATGTAATAGTTGGCAGCTTGTCTCCAGCCACTTTCTCACCGCCGATATGTAGCTTTCCTCTGTCTCTTCTATAAATATTTTCTAACTTCTGCTCCGAGGATCTTAAGTCGTTGGTGCCCCCCACCACAACAATTTACTCGTACAACCAGACTGGCAACATAGCCCAACCCATTTACACTTAGATCAACCAAATGCAGCCGGCAATTCTTTTATCGCACTTCCAGCCTGTGGAACTCCCTTCCATATACTTACTTTCCTGACGGTTACAACCTCCAGGAATTTAAATGCAATGTCAATTCCATTCTCTTATCCACTTGACTCCAGTTCTTTCTACATTACCACGTGTATCTAGTTCTTTTTCTTTATCTCCAACCTTTACAACTCTCTTCACACCTGTGTTCCCATCCTTCTCTTGCTCTTTCTCTGACACCCCTGTAACTGGTTCGTCTTTCTCTTCACTCTCCTCCTGCCTAAACTTTGACACTCTTATCTAGCCCCCTGCGCATCAGTGGCGCTACCGCCTTGCTTGGGGTGAAATGATTAAAAAAAAATCTTAACCTGTTCAATTCTTAGGCTAAGTTTTACCTTCCAAATGTATCTGCATAAAGCATACATTTTACTCTGTAACCCTAACCCCTAGCCGCTTTTGTTTACAAGCCACTAGAGTCATTCAAGGTAGTGGTAAACATCATTGCAAAACAAACCCCGATTTGTGTTTGATCACCGAAGTTAAGCAGAAAGGAAATTTAGACTCAGTATGGATGTGCGTTGTGGTACAGTGGATATCGGCTCGGAACGAGAAATCGGGGAACCGAGTTCGAATTCCATCTGAATCCACTGTATTCACATACGCGCAAATACCCTTGGGAAAGGTATTAATCCATCTCTTCCTTCCAGTTATGGGTTAAATAGCAGGACAGATTGGGTTCTATAGCCTTGGTCGGCAACCAGTCTACCGCAGAAAGCAATGGCAACCTACTGCGGCAATGGCAATCTTCTGCCCAGTCAGTCATGTCTCTTTCGAGACATGATCGCCCAAGCGTGTATCACGTATGGCACCTAAACTGACTGACTTGGATTGATAATGGTTTTAGATGATACACCTACCGTAATCTTCTTCACGTATCTACATATAATAGTGTCTCTTGTTCAGTAATTCTCTACCTCCTTGGCTTTTTACATGAAAAAATACTCCGATGATCCAACGCAAACGATTACGTTTTTTCCTCGAATCCCTGTCTTTGGGATCGATTGTGGCGGGTTAACATTGTCTGTTCACAACACTTTTCGTCGAAAATTGTCGTAGATCTGCGTACAGCAAAATTATTTTTAACAGCCACCTCTGATATTCTGAGTCATTCTTTATAATTGATTCCATTGTAGGGATATTGAATGTGCACTGTGGTCTGGTAGATATCAACTCGAAACGAGAAATCGGAGAGCCGAGTTCGAATTCCAGTTGAATTTGTTGCATCCCCTTACAGGCAAAAACCCTTTAGAAAGATATTAATCCATTGCTTCTCCCTTTATCTATAGGTTAAATAGCAGAACAGATTGGATTCTATAGTCTTGATTGGCAACCAGATTGCGGGAAAATCTTCTGCCCAGTAATTCAAGTCTCTTTCGAGACATGATCGCCCAAGCGTGTAGCACGTATGGCACCTGACTAACCGTAAGACTATTATTATGAATAAATAAATAATATTAAAAAAAATAATACAGATCAATAAAATAAAATAAAACAAATAATATTAAAACTTTATTAAAAATAAAATAAATAAAACCAAAATAATAAATGTTCTCCCAGCATGCAAAGGGAAACTTTCGCACCTAATAGAACACACAACCCACACTCTTCCAAGAGTCAAGAGGCCTATTTCCTCTCCTCGACACTGTGCTTGTCATAAAAGGAAGTAACTTTCTTCCTCTATTACATACAACTTTACCACATATATAACTAAACGACAGGCACGCACAAGTGCACTAAAATAAATAAAATTATATAATTTTAATTTATCATTTATTGCTTTTAGTGCTATTTAATTCTATGTATTTTTTGGGGGGGGTCTGTTTTACAGTGAACCCAAGGCTATCACTACTGGTATGATATCAATGACCTCACACATTAATTGATTATTTTTCTGATTTACTGTTTCAAGGAATCAATTAGAAAGTTAATAATGAGAACAAAACCTGGTTTAATAAATCGAATACCACCCAGGTTATGTTTGGGGTAGACCAGAAGATCTACCCAGAACACGTAAAATAACTAAACATTGCAATGGGAATTATCATATATGGGATTGGCAGTTTTCTCCTTACTCTAATGAAGACAGTAGCAAAATTTAACCTTGGTTCTTAACAGAAGCTCGAACAATGTAGTTATTTTAAATACCTCATATCAGAAATACGTAAAACATCATCACAAATAATCTGTTATCCTTAACAGCAACGCTTTTAAAAACCAGTTGATATATTTTATTAGGAAAATTCATATGTTTGTTGTGGATATCGACTCGGAACGACAAATCGGGGAGCCGAGTTCGAGTTCCAGTTGAACTCCTTGCATTTACTTACGCACAAATACCTTTGGGAAAGGTATTTATCCGTCTTTTCCCTCCAGTTATGGGTTAAATAATAAGACAGATTGGGTCCTATAGCCTTGGCCGGCAACCAGTCTACCACAGCAAGCAATGGCAACCTACGGCGAAATAATCTTCTGTCCAGTCAGTCATGTCTCGAAAGAGATGATCGCCCAAAGCGTGTATCACGTATGGTATTTAACTGACAGACATCAGAAATTGCTCGTTCTAATTTAGGAATTTTTTCGGTTTGAGCCGGTAAAAAAATCTTTAAGTCGACCACACACACACACACACACACACACACACACACACACACACACACACAAATATATATATATTTTTAATCACATCACCCCAAGCAAGGCGGTAAGGCCACTGATGTGCAGGGGGCTACGTAAGAGTGAATAGATTG
>JBBBDQ010000707.1:1295000-1325000 GCA_037127315.1 Ascarosepion bandense
GACTGCTACGTGATGTCAGTTCTTCAGTACGGCTGTGAATGCTGGACAATATCATCGAAAATGAGGAAAAACTGGAAGCGGCCGAAATGTGGTTCTACAGAAGGATGCTACGGATATCGTGGACTGAGCATACAAGCAACGACGAAGTGTTAGAAAGAATGGCAACAAAAAGGAAATTGATGCTGAGCATCAGGAAGAGACAACTGAAGTTCCTGGGACATGCAATGAGGAAGGAGAGCCTGGAGAACCTGATACTGACTGGTCAGATAGAAGGAAGGAGAGACAGAGGAAGACAGCGGATAACATATCTGCAGAGTCTGATCAGGTGGATGACGGAACGGGGGTTGCCAGGAGCAACAGGAGCAAACATACTAAGAGCCACAAGGGATAGGGAGACGTGGAGATCCATGATCGCCTACGTCCTGAAGGGACAGGGCACATAGAAGAAGAAAAAGTAATATGTTGTGGAAAATATTTATGTTTTCACGTAACTATAACTGACTTTGATTATTTCAGTGTGGATGTTAATTCTCTAGAACATCGTATGAACTTAAATTCAAAACTATTAAACTATCAGTTTGAAATATGCACCTGATGATTGCATAACGCATGAAACTCCAAGCTGTGCTATAGACATCGGATAATATGTATATTTATCAATATATATATATATATATATATATATATATATATATTTCTAAACATATACTGTTAAATATAAGAAAAATGAATGTCTATTATGTTTAATCATGAGCCGTTCTAAACGTCGTATTTTGGCTTTAATTTCAGTTGAAAATAAAGACAAAAATTCTCCAACATTTCGATATTTTTTTATTAATTTGGTTCTAAGCTTTCGGCTCACACGAACCATCTTCAGAGAGAATATTAAGACGGTAATACAATAACATACACCACCACCGACGATTTTATTTTGTGTTGACATAAAACTCTGCTAGGCAACGGCAATAGTTACCAAAAATAACTAACGCAGTTCGCAAATTTGCAATGCGGTTCTATGACGTCACACCGCGTGATAGCGCAAAATGACAACAGAAACATGCATTCAAATGCAATGTAATGTAATGTGTGTGTGTGTAATTCTACAAATATGTACTGGTCTAACCCTATTAAGACTAAAAACTAAGACAATATATATATATATATATATAAAACAAAAAACAGACTTGCCACTCAAATACGTGTATCCATTAAAAAATAATAATGTTAAACAAAGAAAAATCCAAATATGTCGGCTAATGCCTGCGTCGTAAATTTCCGTAAAATTCCAAAAACCCGATATTTTTAATCCAAAAGGATAATCAGGTGGGTAAATTCCAAAAACCCGATCTTAATTAATATTTATTTCATTAATATTAACATTAATCAAGGTGGAGGAGTCAATGCAATTATTATATGCTAATTACAGAGCCAAATATAAAATAAAACAAAATTTTAGCCGTTTCTACGAGGACATTCTCGCGTCTTCACCAACGTTGATTAAGACGCGAGGACCTCCTCGTAAAAATGGCTATTCAACGAATTTAAACATCGAAATTTTGTTTTATTTTATATATATATATATATATATATATATATATATATATATATATTTTTTTTTTTTTAATTTATAAATATAAAAAAAAATTTTCTTTCTTTTCTTTTCTTTTTCCCTCCCTTCCTTCCTTCCTTTATCTCTCTTATCTCCCACCTTTTTTCCGTGTTGCTTAACCTTACATCAATTCAACACGGCCCTCCGTTAAATTTTAAGTTACAATTCTCTTTCTTTTTTTTGCGAACCCAGACGATGTCAATTTTTTCTTTTCTTGTTTATTTTATTTTATTTTATCTTTTTCTTTTTCTTTTTTAATTTCTCTGCAAATCTATTTAAAAAGGAAAATTAGACTGATTTTTCTCCAGTTTCTGAAAGGACTTTTCTGTTGCTGAGGTGATGTGTTATCATCCGTGGGGATTTTCATATCGAAATGATCATCCAACATCATTGAATTAATCCTTTTTTAATATATATATATATATATATATATATATATATATATAGATAGATAGATAGATAGATAGATGTGTGTGTAAAATATCCGTTTTTAAAGACATTGCATGATGTAATTGTACGACACAAGCATAAATTTGTTACCCAATTGAATAATTTCGTTTATGCAGGTGTTGTGAGTCAATAGACGCAGCCCACAATTTCTTGCTCAGAGTTTATACTTTCTGGCAGAATGCCAGGGAGCAGAAGTTGCTTCCAGAAGCCGATCTTTCTAGACAGACAACCTTTATTGACAAATGTTCGTTTAGTCTGATACAGAACCACAAGATGCTCGCAATAACCAATATTCTTAAGCTATTACCAACCTAAATACTGAGTATTAGGTTCTTCACTCAGTCAGTTAAGTGCCATACGTGAAACACGCTTGGGCGATCATGTCTCGAAAGAGACATGACTGACTGGGCAGTAGGTTGCCATTGCTTTCTGCGGTAGACTGGTTGCCGACCAAGGCTATAGAACCCAATCTGTCCTGTTATCTAACTCATAACTGGAAGGAAGAGACGGATTAATACCTTTCCCAAGGGTATTTGCGCGTAAGTGAATGCAATGAATTCGGCTGGAATTCGAACTCGGCTCCCCGATTTCTCGTTCCGAGCCGATATCCACTGCCCGAGGTTATTCACTACTTAACTTAAAGTGAACTAATACAAAACAGGGGCTTTCTGTATGACTTTGCTGCAAAATATATTTTTTCTTCCATATTTTCTTTTCTAATTCTTATTCATCGTTTATTTTTATTTCAATATAGCTTTAAATTTTAAGAATATCTATAACAAAGTGGAAAAACAAATTTTTGATGCGTTTGTCCTTTATAACTTAATTGAAACATGTTTAAAGTTATATATATATATATATATATATATATATATATCGTTCATTCAGCAATGAATTAGAACACTCTCAGCTATTGGGCGTGTGTTTTGTTTTTTTTGTTTTTTTTTTAAATCATATCACCCCTAGCAAGGCAGTAACGCTACTGATGTGCAGGGGGCTACATAGGAGTGAAAAGATTGAAAAAGAGAAAACCAGAAACCGCATCCTAAACAGGGAACAAGGGATGAGCCTCTTCACCTGTTCAATAGACGGGGGTGGAGTGTGAACCGGGCGATAGTTTAGTCTATCTACTCCAATTGAAAAAAAAAAAAAGTGAGAAGATTGGAAAAGAGAAGACCGGAAACCGCATCCTAAACAGGAAACAAGGAATGAGCCTCTTCACCTGTTCAATAGACGTGGGTGGATTGTGAACCGGGCGATAGTTTAGTCTATCTACTCCATTGAATTTGTTTTCGCAATTCGGAGTTGATTTTCTAAAAATGGGCTAACTTTGAAGAAAAAAAAAGACTGTTGATTAGCATTCTTCAATGACTCCTGAATTTATTATTAGATTTATGGGAAAATGATAGCGAATTTTATAGACATTTCCAGAATTTAATTGTGGGCGGGGGTGCATATGTAAAAACTTTCTTAACAATGTTTTCTAAAAATAATTAACTATGATCTCCGTCAATTATGAATAAATCCTAAAATTTAAATCCAAATTCGACCATCATCCGATTTCTGCATGAATCTCCAAATCAATGTCCTTCACCGGCAAAAAAAGTGTCTTGTCTACTTTATTACGTTTGTCGTTAAACACTTGTAAAAATTTACGTCACTCACGGACGAAAGAAAAACAAGACTTCCCACCAAAATTTTGAACGTGCCAGAAAGAATTAAGAAATTTAAAAAAAAATACCTTGATCTATCCTCTCTTAGTAATAACAAACATTTTGCCGACAAAACCCTTAATTTATTAGCTCTTTACTTTCATAATACTGCTTCTTTCCGTATTTACTAGCCTTCCCACGCAAGGCCAGATGTGACACATGGTCATTTTATAGTGGGTATTCCCGGACATATAGCCGGGACAAAAAATCTCTGTCTATTTTTCCCCAGTCGTGGTTCTACCCTTCGGCGGAACCACGACTAGGTTTGTGCTCTCTGCTCGGAAGCAGAGAGCGCCCTCTACCCGAAGGCAGAGGGCTGACAGTGTCATAGAAAAGTCAGGCGAATACCTAAGACCTTTTTTTCTTTCAACGATTCATTGGAGGTACCTCCACTGTCCACTCATTTTCGATATTGAAATTTTAAATTGAATTTTTTAAAAATAAAATAAAATTTTAAATTGAATTTTTTAAAAATAAAAAAGTTTTCTTGAAACCTCCAATAAATCTCTAAAAAAACAGCATTAATGAAAAAAGCCCCAAACTGAATAACAACAAAGTTTTATCAGCAAAATGATTGTTAAGATATTTTTATTTTAGTTTTAATTGAAAGAGCATTTTCAGACATACTAAAAAAGTAACCAAAAAACAATAAAATATTTAAATTGCTTAAACTTTGAAATAGTTGTTAATTTGTAAAAAAAAAAAAAAAAAAATTATTAGTTGTTAAAAGTTCACTTACAATTCGTAAAACTTCTTGTCTCTTCTGTTCCGATGACTTCTCCTGACCCCAGCTGACAATACCGCCAACACTCTATACATAAACTTTTTTAAAAATAAGATATATTGAAAGTTTTACTTATGTAATTAAACAATGTCGTAGTTTTATTGTATTTTTATCTTACTATTTCGAGCAGGTTTTGGGAAAAAAGGCTGTTTAGAGAAAAAAAATTACGAAAAAAAGTTTTTTGACATCCCCATTTGATTGATCTATTCGACTGTAACTTGTTACATGAAAAAGAAAAGAAAAAAGTAAGTGTCTATTAAAAAGAAAAAAAACTATACCAAGAAAAAATATTGGAAGAAATGATGTGGGGAAAAAAATAGAAATTATACTTACAATCAAAAAAGGAAATGACTCAAAAAGCCGCTCAGAGAAATTCAAAGAAAAACTTTCCAGAAGTTAAAAAGTTTTTTTTTTTTGTTTTTTTTTCAGTTATCCTTTGGCTGGCAATTAGGAATTACCGAGAAATTAATAATCGAATAATAATAATAATGAAAAATATGTTTGTATTGTGCAAATAATCTTCAGTGATATATATCTGGTGATAATACGAGCCAACTGTATAATAATAATGTACACGCTAAAAAGTCTCTCACCTTCTACCGAGCGCCCGTAGCTCAGACGTAGAATCGCCGACTGACGCGAATTCGTTCGGGTTTCAATCCTGGGTAAAAAGCAATCGGTTGTCTAAACGTACTGATGAGCTGTAATACAGCGAAACAGATCTGTCTGCAAATTACTATATATATATATCGTTTTTTCATAATTGCAAATAACATTAGAACGTTCAGTTCAGTCAAATGCCGTACGTGAGACAAGCTTGGACGATCATGTCTCGAAAGAAGCATGGCTGACTAGGCAGAAGATTTTACCGCAGTATATTGCAATTTCTTTCTGTGATAGACTGGTTGCCAACTAAGGCTACAGAACCCAATCTGTCTTGCTATTTAACCCATAACTGGACAGAGAAGTGGCGGATTAGTACTTTCCTAAGGGTATTTGCAAGTGAAAGTAAGAAATTCAATTGGAATTTAAAATCGGCTCTCCGTTACCGTTCTATATTAATCTATGTTTCTGAGATGAAGTATTGTAATTATTTACATTATTCGGGTTGTTGTCCACATCTTGGTTGCGATATTCACGATGTTTCGGCCGTTGTGTCTTTTTGGGTTTGCCTTATCATTTCTAAATTTTTCCATAAAAATTAATACTATTCTTCTATCAGTAAGACCATACCTTCTGGATATCCTTAAGGGCACATAGCCCAGTGGATATCCAGAAGTTGTTTGGATCTGGTGACTTCACCCAATGAGTTGTGAGTTCAATAGCTGACTACAGTAATATTAAACAACAAATTTGTGTTAACTATGACATTCTGAAGTGGCATGACTCATAGAACGTAAAGGAGAGTCTTTAACTGCTAAAAATACCCGATTTATGCGCCATTTTTAGCTATCTTTATTACAAAAAACCTTTAAAAAATTAAATATACTTTCCTGAAATTTTATTTAAGGAACATTAACCAATTTACAGTTTAATTAATCCCATTTTCAACAAATATTTTTTTAGTTTAAAATATCGCAGAAATGCATTTTTCTCAAAACCGAAGAAGACTTTTTATGTGGTATTGAAAGCTGTATTGACAGCCTGACAATTTTATTAACAACCGGAAATTAAACTACTTTTTTCTACGGGTGACATAGCTGTAAATAAATATTGATGAATGTGAGGACTTTTTTTAATACGACATTTTTTAAGTGTTCTTTAATGTTAAAAAAATTAAAATATTCTCCATTTTAAAATATTCTCCATGTTTTGTTGAAGTTTAGGTATTTTGACTTTAAATTTGCTATAATTAAAGCTTTTATTTTTTGATAATGTCGTGATGGGACAGACAAAAAAATCCAAATACTTTTTAAAATACTCGGTGTCGTTGTGTTGTAACGAGCTTTTCTATTTACGATTAATAAATATAGTTTTCACTTAATAACGACATCACATAGCTGATCCGTAGTAATATAGAATTTTAAAGGATCTAAAACATAAAGTATTCTAATTAAAATTATTCTAAAAATCCATTATTCTTTCATTTTTTTTTCTTACGAAGACAATGTCCATAATATATAAATCAATTAAAAGCTTTCTAATTAAAAGATGTTCTAATTTTACTGAGTTTCAATTTACTTTATGACTCAGAGCAGTTATTCAGTAAGTGAGGGTTCTGTTTAAAAAAAAATGAAATTGACGATTTAATTTCTCCAAGGACTTCTTGCTAGAACTAATAGAGATATGAAGCAGCATAAAAATGAATTTCTAGAAATCTGATAAAATTAAATAAGTTATTTTCATGGCAACTGCTCAGAGGAACTTTGTTTTCTGGTACCCCGACCATATGTTACTAGATTGGCATTAAGGTCCCACCCATTTAACGTTAAAATACTTAAATGCAATCTCTTCTTCTGTTTTAATAGCTTCTTTTCTCTCACTTGCAGTTTCACAAACTGCTATTTACTTGCTTTTCTGATAGTTACAATCTCCAAAAGTTTAAATGCAACGTCAATTGCCATCTTTTATCTACTTGATTCACACCCATCTCTTCAACATTCCATGTACCTTTTTTTATTCTCTTACTGTAACCTTTTCGCACTTGTGGTATTTCTGCCTCACTTGGGGTGAAATGATTATAAAAGAAAAATGTGGGGGTCCTTATGTTATTATTAAGAGAAAAAAATATTTAGTTTATTAAATTATATTTTAAAATATTTTTAGAACCTTCAGAATTTTGATGAAGTATTTTGCATTTCTGGTGACCATAAATTAGTACCCGAATTTTTAGTGTATTCTTTTTTCAGGGAAAAAACATATTGATTTGGAAATTATTAAAAAAAATCAAATAATTGTCGAGTTTTTAATGAAAATTTTAGAACGTATTCACAAATGAATTAAATCATTTTTTTTTAAATATTTCTTTTTTAGAAAATCTGTTTATTTTTTTTACATCTGTTACCCTCCCCACCCCAACTTATTTAATTACATAAAATTTCTAGAAATTGCATAAAATTTCTAGAAATTACATAAAATTTCTAGAAATTTAAATTTGTGCTGCTTAATATCTTTATTAGTTCTACTCAAAAGTTTTTGGAGAAAATAAAGCGTTAATTTCTTTTGCAAAATAAGAACACCAGTTATCGAAAACTTTGTTTTTATTAAGTTTGGGGCATTTTTTATCATGTATGCTCATATTTTAGCGAATCTTTTGAGGTGTCTAATTACATATATCAGTCAGTCAGTCAATTATGCGCCATACGTGATACACACTTTGGGCGATCATGTCTCGAAAGAGGGCAGAATATTTTCTCGCATTAGGCTACCATTACTTTCTGCTGCAGACTGGTTTCCAACCAAGGCTATAGAACCCAATCTCTTCTGCTATTTAACCCACAGCTGGAGGGAAAATAGATGAATTTATACCTTTTTTAAGGGTATTTGCGTGTAAGTGAGTGCAACCAATTCAACTGGAATTTGAACTCGGCTCTCCAGTTTCTTATTCCGAGCCGATATCCACTGCACCACAACGCATCCTAATCATAGTATATGTTAAAATCTTTCATCCGGATAATTTTGTTTTTAGTAGAATGAACTGGGAGAGCTTTTTTGTTTCTCCTGTGTTTGAATAAATCGTTTAATGTCAGGTGACACGCTTGTAAATGAAATACCCGAATTTATGTGCTATATTCCAAGTACTTTCGTTCATAAGACACAATACCGGATATATGTTTAAACATGTTTTATTAAGTGGAACAGACAGGTAAAATCTGTTAAGTTTTGGGCCATTTCTCATGATGTCAAATAAGTCTTTTGATGTCAAATTGACACTTATTAATGAACTTGCCAAAATGATGCGGCATGCTTGATTCCTTGTAAGCGATATTCGAAAGTGGAAAGCTGGCAGACAGCTGTTGCGCTGTTAAAAGCCTCGTGTTTGAAATGAAGTTGGTTCACAAGCTATGGCTAATGTCACGTAGCACCACTCCCACAAAAAAAAAAAAAGAAAAAACAGCTTGATCATTTTTAACAATTTTTTTTGATAGTTTCATTTTTAAAAATAATATCGCTCCCAAATTTGTAATCGTTTTCGTCAGTTAGCATACTATTGTATCTAAAATAAGACGGAAATTAGAAAGAAGCTTATTTGTTTTATATATTCACATAAAGGTAGGTACCTCCACTCAATCAGTTAAGTGGCATACGTGATACTTGGGCGATCATGTCTCGAAAGTGACATGACTGACTGGGCAGAAGATTATCCCGCAGAAGATTGCCATTGCTTTCTGCGGTATACTGGTTGCCGACCAAGGCTGCAGAACCCAATCTGTGCTGTTATTTAACCCATAACTGGAAGGAATAGACGGATTAATACCTTTCCCAAGGGTATTTGCGTGTAAGTGAATACAATGGATTCAACTGGAATTCGAACTCCGCTCCCCGGTTTCTCGTTCCGAGCCGATATTCACTGTGCCACAACGCACATTTCAATAATAAATAAGTGTACGGAAATAGAACATCGTTTTCTAAAAACTTTTGGCACTTAAAAGAAGTCAGAAAAACTCCCACGGTTAAATGAAAATATATAAAAAAATAGAACTTGTAAAACTTTACATGAGTTATGTTTCCTGTGTTTACAGAAAAAAATTTCATATAATCAAATTTTCTTACAAAAATCCCTGTTAAATCAACGAAGAAAATTAACAGTAACTTACCAACATTGTTTATCATTTGCCTTAAACTATAGTTAAAAATTTCCGCTATAAATAAACAATTATATACCTCAATTAAACAGATATTATTGCATCAATAGATGAATTACTGATAATTACTTATTTATTTGAGTTAATTTTAATAATATTATGCTTTGCCGTCTATTTAGTATTACATGCGGTTTTCCTTAAGTCTAATTATATCAACAAACTCCTTTGAAACACATCCGATAAAAAAACACCTCTACAAAGCAATCGCCACAAACAGAAACACATATGAGACATTCAATGTTGACATTTTTCTCATCATCAAATGTTGCATAATGTAGACGACCCAGTCATTAACTTATTGTGACCACCTAAATTCACTCACCCACCTCCATCTTCCAACCTCATTTCCCATCAAACCTAAGACTTTATATTGGTTAATCGACTCTTACTCACAAAAACATTCTTAATTTTGTCTTTATGCCACCCCTTAGCTTTCTGAAATTGGATAATGAATTGCTTTTAAATTTCCATAAAAATCATTCTGAGCACAATCAGCCGTCGCCTGACGAAGTACAATTAATAGGACTGAAACATGATAGATTTTGTGTAGCAATGTAAAATGTTCTTATTATAACTACTTATAATAAAAATATTACAATAAGTATAAATACATCACGTTAAAATTTCCCAGCTACGACTCCATGCGTCGATGGCTTAGTGAGTAGCGTCTCCGACTAAAACCAAATCAGTCAAGTTTCGATCCCGGCCAGAAGCATGTGGATGTGTCTAGCTACACTGAACAGCTGTGATTCAGCGAAACAGGCCTGTATGTGGATGACTAATATATATATATATATGTCCAAGTGAGTAAGGAACGAAAAAAATTTTACAACGTCCAAAACATTAATTTAAAACAGTGCTCGATATATAATATAGAGCTGTGAATATTTATTATAAACTTGCCAAATATAAGAAAGTAGGCTTTCTATTCCTTTCTACACCACCTGATGAAACATTGTAATTTCAACGTCGAAACAAAATGTACAATTTGTAGTGGATATTTTTTTTTAATCGTGTCACTCCAAGCAAGGCATTCCACTGCCACTATAGCGCAGGGGGTTACATAGAGCGATTGGGTATAGGAAATGTCAGAAGGAGGGTTGTAGACGTGTTAGGATATACATAGAGAGAGAGTTGGAGAGAGTGGGTGTGAGTTAGTGTGTTAGGGGGTGTTTATTAACCCTACATTTAAACTCCTGGAGGTTGTAGCCGTCGGGGAAGCAAGCATGCGGTAGGGAATTCCACAGGTGGGAAGTGCGAGGAAAGAAGCTGTCGGAGTAGAAATGCGGTTGTATTTCATCGGTTTCACTGTAAAAGGGTGGGACCTAGTTGCCAATCTAGTATCTCGTGCAAATTCACATCTAGGGGGCACCAGTGATTTAAGTTCGTAAAACATTTGTAGATGTTCTAAAATATAATTTATAACACACACACACACACACACACACACACACACACACACACACACACACACACACACACTCTCTCTCTCTCTCTCTCTCTCTATATATATATATATATAGGAAAGAATATTAATAAAAAGTTTTGAATTTAAAAATGTACTTTATTTGAACAGTATTTGTTTATTTTTATTATATTTTATATTTCAGACCGCCCTCGGTCCTTCATCAGAAACAAGTGATTTTTAAATTTTATAATTTTAAAATTTATAATTTTATATATATATATATAAAATGTTGAGTTGTGTGTGATAATATTTAACGCCAAGATTGTTGTTTTTTCAATAGTTTTACTGATAAAAGGGATTTAGGCAAGAAGGTTTTTTGTATCGTAAAGTGCTTCATATCGGGCGGACATAGAGCGTTGATAGGTTTAATGTAAAAATAAATTGTCGCTTTAACTGAGCAGGTTCATGTTGGCTTCGAAGTTTTGTGAAGACACTGTTATGATGTCTTCACTCATCGGGGCTGACTTTTTTTTTGTTTTTTTTTTCCGGTTTCGGTTTTTTTTCCGGTTTTTGTTTTTCTTAGTTATATGGAACTTGATGTGATTTGATATTTTGTGGGAGCGGTATTATTTGCGACTGGTTAGCTTTCTTTTTGTTTTGATTTATTCTTTTTATTTCTTTTTAATGTGTAGGTGTTTTATGTCTTTTTGATACATTTTATTGCATTTTAATGTGCGCGTAAATGGGTATCTGTTTATCGCTTTTTTGGTCATTTAGGCTGGCCTGTTGTTGTATTGACCTCTTTTATTGGTTTGACCTTTTTCTTATCATGTTAGTATTTTCGACCGCTTAATTTTCGACGACTTTTTTAAGTCGTGGTTGGGTGTTTGAGTTCTCAAACCTATATATGTTTGCGGATGTGAGTTGTGGTGTAGTGGATATCGGCTCGAAATGAGAAATCGGGGAGCCGAGTTCAAATTCCAGTTGAATTCATTGCATTCACTTACGCGCAAATACCCTTGGGAAAGGTATTAATCCGTCTCTTCCTTCCAGTTATGGGTTAAATAACAGGACAGTTTGGGTTCTATAGCCTTGATCGGCAACCAGTCTACCGCAGAAAGCAATGGCAACCTACTGCGGGATAATCTTCTGCCCAGTCAGTCATGTCTCTTTTGAGATATGATCGCCCAAGCGTATATCACGTATGACACTTAACTGACTGACTGCTCTCTCCCATGCCTCTCTCCACCATCCACTTTCTCAAGCCGATCAAGTATGTCTTGCGCTGGTTTTCACTGTCTCTTTTTCTCTCTCTCCGTCCCGTGTGTAGCAAACTCTCTAAGACCTGGTAATCAATCTACCACAGAAAGCAATGGAAATCTACTGCGGGATAATCTTCTGCCCAGTCAGTCATGTCTCTTTCGAGACATGATTGCCCAAGCGTGTTTCACGTATGGCACTTAACTGATTGAGGCTGGCCTGTTGTTGTATTGACCTCTTTTATTGATTTGTCCTTTTTCTTATCGTGTTAGTATTTTCGACCGCTTAAGGTTTTTCTTTTTAAAGTCGTGGTTTGGTGTTTGTGTTCTCAAACCTATATATATTTATATTACGTAGAATATTTGGTATTTATATCAGGTAAATTCCAAAAGAACTCAATGTTAAATTTTTTATTATATTTAACAGAGTAATATAATCTTGAAAAAACTTTTGGATATTCTACAAATCCATGGGTAAGAGATATTATCAATGGGTCTGAGGAGCGGCAGTTTTAGCTGCGAAGTATCTATTACCCATGGATTTGTAGATATCCATCAATTTTTTCAAGAGTATATATATATATATATATATATATATATATATATAAGTATAAAAAAGTTTGTTTCTTTGACAGAGCAGATTCATGCCGACTTCAAAGTTTTGTGAGGACACTGTTATGATGTCAGGGCTGTTTGTATTCATAAACGCTCTATCTAAACCCTAATATCGAGCATTTTCGATAAAAAACCTACTTACCAAAATATATTTTATCAATAAAACTACTGAAAAGCAACAACGTAGGCGCTAAACATTATCATAATTAAACATACTATATATATATATATATATATATATATATATATATTACAGTTCAGAAGTTTGAAGTAACCCCCAGATTAACTTAACAGAAGAGTAAAAAGAAAAAATATGAAAAAACGCTCTTAGAGTCATTGAAAAAGACTGGAATTAATTATGAAACTTATACTTTGAGAAACTTTTGCAACGAATGCCAAAAATTTGTGCTGCGATCATCAAGGCTAAAGGATCAGATTTTGACGAGTGAAAACTTCAATCGTAAAACTTTTTTTCTCATAATAGAATATGATTCTTCTAAAGCGTTTTTGACGGTAACAATTACTGGGTATTTTCAAGTGGTTCTACAGTCGGATACTAGGAATAACTTGTGAACAAAGAGGAAGTTCTAAAGAATGGGTAAGCAGAGTGGAGACAAATTGATTTCATTCATACAGCCTCAGCAGATTCCATAACATTGCAGAACAACTTCCAGCTCCACTACCATAAAAAAAAAAAAAAAAAAAAATTTATGTACCCACAAATGTAACTTTTAGTCTTATTGTAAGTACCAACGTATTTGATGAAGAAATTTCATTATTAGCACAAAAGAGTACTGGACTGTTATGTGATATCTCTTTTCCTGTATGGCATCGAATACTAGATGGACAATCTCCTCAAAGATGAAGGAAAGACTCGAAGCAACAGAAATGGGGTTCTGCAGAAGGGAAGTGTTTTGACAGAGAAGGGAAATGGCGACGCTGAGATCCGAAGGCGTATTGGCATGGCTAATGACGGGATAGGACTTTTTTTTTTTTAATCTTCTTTGTTTCCAACGAAATTGGTTGGTTTTTTAAAAATTGTTTTTTTTTAATTGGTTGTTTTTTAAGCGTTGCTTAGATGTGGCACAGGGCCAAAAGTATGGGGTACCCAGAGAGGATCGAACTTAGTACTCAGTTGTAATAGGGACTAGCAAACAAGCTTGCTTATCATTACACATCGCCGAGATTCCCAAAATGAGTAACCTTGTTATGGCACAAGGTCAAAAGTATGGGGTACCCAGTGAGGATCGAACTCACTACTCAGTTGTAATTGATCTAGCGGAGCAAGCTTGCTAATTATTACACTATGACGAGACGCCCATAAAAGAAAGAAAAAAGTACTGGACTGTTATGGAATATCAGTCCTCCTATCTCGCAGCGAATGCTCGACGATCTCTTCAAAGATGAAGAAAATACTCGAAACAACGGAAATGTGGTTCTACAGAAAGATGCTGAGGATACCATGGACGAATATGTGAGCAACAACAATGTTCTGGAGAGAATGCAAACGAAAAAGAAACTTATACTTAATATCATGAACTGACAACTGAAGTTTTTGGGACACGATATGAGGAAGGAGGTCTTAGAGAATTTGCTACTCACGGGACGGAGAGAGAGAAAAAGAGACAGTGAAAACCAGCACAAGACGTACTTGATCGGCTTGAGAAAGTGGATGGTGGAGAGAGGCATGGGAGAGAGCAGTCAGTCAGTTAAGTGTCATACGTGATACACGCTTGGGCGATCATATCTCAAAAGAGACATGACTGACCGGGCAGAAGATTATCCCGCAGTAGGTTGCCATTGCTTTCTGCGGTAGACTGGTTGCCGATCAAGGCTATAGAACCCAAACTGTCCTGTTATTTAACCCATGACTGGAGAGAAGAAACAGATTAATCTTCTTTCCCAAGGGTATTTGCGCGTAAGTGAATGCAAGTAATTCAACTAGAATTCGAACTCGGCTCTCCGATTTCTCGTTCCAAGCCGATATCCACTGCATCACAAATACCAGTCGGAAAAGTGTTAAGAGCGACAAGGAATAGGAGGTCGATAAGCGCCTACGCCCTAAATGAAAACCGCACATAAGACACAGAATATAGAAAAACATGTCATTTAATGTTGCCCATTAATTTTTAATTTTTCTTTGCACGGGGTTCTTTATTAAATTTTGGTGTTAACTACTAAATTTCTTTTTTTGTTAATATTATTTTTCTTATTTGTTATATGTTGATCTAACTAATTGGAGTAGATAGACTAAACTATCGCCCGATTCACACTCCACCCATGTCTATTGAACAGGTGTAGAGGCTCATCCCTTGTCCCCTGTTTAGGATGTGGTTTCCGGTTTTCTTTTTTCAATCTTTTCACTCTTATGTAGCCCCTTGCACATCAGTGGCGTTACCGCCTTGCTCGGGGTGATATGATTAAAAAAAAACAAACTGCGAACTGCACGAAATTTTAACAAATGACAAGTCAGCCTAAGAGGGAAGGTAGAGCATGTGTAACCAATGTTAGAATAAAATGTATATATACAGGGTGTCTATAAAGTTTGTATGCACTTTACAAAATTTATAACTTTATTTGTATTTGCGCTGGAAATAATTTTTAAAAATGATTAGAAAGAAGTAAATCTATATTTTTTTAAAGGTTTTATTGACATTTTATTTAAGTTAAGACATGTCCTCCATTATTAGCAATACAAAGAGTAATAAGATTTTGCAGTTCACAGAAAACATTTGCCAACGGATTTACAGTAATGTCAGAAATCACATTAGTTGTTTTAGCTTTCAAATCTTCTGATGAATAAAGTTTGGTTGTATACACAACTGAAGTGAAAACATGTCTCCATATAAAAATCTAATGAAGTCAAATCTGGCGAACGTGGAGACCAATAAAATGGTCCAAGCTTTCCGATCCATTTTTTTACTTATATAAAAATTCTTGCAAATTTTCTGGTAAGAAATCATTCAATAACTATACTTTAAATTCGGTACATTAAACTTTATAACATTTTACATATTATTTCTATCACAAATACAAGTAATCACAAATGCAAATAAAGTTATTCATTTTTTAAAAGTGCACACGAAATTTATGGACACACTATATATATACCTGATTGAGCACTCTGGAAGAGTGGGAGACTTTCTAAACAGTAGCTACTCCGGCATATACGCATCGCTCATTAGATAATGAATTGGATCACTCTAGCTATTGGGCGTGTTTGTACGCGCTAAAAAGCCTGCCTTCTTCTCCCGGACGCTCGTGGCCTAGTGTTAGAATTGCCGACTGACACCGATTCGGTTGGGTTTCAATCCTGGGTTAGGAAGCGAACGGGGTCTAAGCCGTACTGATGAGCTCTAATACAGCGAAACAGATCTGTCTGCGGATGACTATAGTATATATATATATGTGTGTATGTATATATATATATATGTGTATATATATATATATAGTGACGTAAATTAATAAGTATACATATTAGAGTGCACATATGTATAGTATTATTATACAAGTGTTAATAAACAGTGCTCAATGCATACAAGAAAGCTCTATTATATATATATATATATTAATAAATATACATATCATACTACGTCTACGGCAAGACTTGGAGTTTCATGCATTATGCAGTCACCAGGAGCATAATTCAAAGTGAGAGTTTATAAATATATATATATATATGTATATAGTCATCCGCAAACAGATCTGTTTCGCTGTATCACAGCTCATCAGTACGGTTAGGCTTCAGATTGCTATATATATATATATATATAAACGGAAAATGGTATGTAGGGAAAATTCCAAGGAAGAACCTATTAATATTAATTGTTGAAAATTAAATATTAAAACTGATCTAGCCAGTGGCTCAAAATAAATAAAATTATTTATTTACAGTATATATAACGGAAATGGTCTTTAACCAACCGACAATTTGAAATGATTTGTTTGAACATTATTTTTGGTCGATATTCGTATTTAAGTAGATATTCTGTTCATAATCAAACAGTATTAATTATTTATTTCTACCGGCCTGATTATTTACGATAAATTTTTGTTACGAAAATGTGTGTCATTCGGCAGGATTCGAACCTGCGACTCCTATCCATATAGGGAAAGCCACCAATTGACCTGGCGCGTCTTGGACCTCTCGACCACGAATGACCAACTGTCTAAACGAAGTCAAATCAAGCCTATATAACACAATTTTCAATTTTCAATTCATCGTAATAAGCATATTTGCTGTGAACTGTATCGTAATGTCAACAAATGTAAACATGTTACGGAATTTAACGAAGATTAACGAAATGGTCTTTAAACATACGACAATTTGAAGTGATTTGTTTGAACATTATTTTTTGTTAAGATGACACATTTTCGTAACAAAGTGAAGAAGAAAGTTGATTTTAATTCTTAATTTATATCTCGTATCTAACTTCTTCTTAATAAAATCACATATCTTATTAACTGTGCTATTAGATTGGCAGTTAGGTCTCACCATTTTACTGTGTGAACTACCAAGATGCAACCGACATTTTTACTTTAACAGTTTTTTTAATCGTTTCACCCCAAGCAAGGCGGCACTGCCACTGATGCGCATGGGGCTGCATGAGGAGAGTGAAGAGAAAGACAAACTAGTTACAGGGGATGTCAGAGAAAGGTCAAGAAAAATTGAGAACATGGGTGGGAAGACAGTTGTAAAGGTAGAGAGAAAGGAAAAGAACAAGATATACAAGGTGATGCAAAAAGAACTGGAGTCAAGTGGATAAGAAATGGGTATTGACATTGCATTTAAATTCCTGGAGCTTGTAGCCGTCAGGAAAGCAAGTATATGTAAAGGAGTTCCACAGGTAGGAAGTGCGAGAAAAGAATCTGAAAGTAGAATGGTCGGCTGCTAACTGTAAATGGGTGGGACTATGTAGCCAGTTTGGTTGCACGAGTAAATTTTTGTGGCGGGGCCACCAGTGACTTAAGTTCGTCGGAGTAGAAGCCTTGAAAATATTTGTAGAATTGACAGAGGGAAGCCACATCCCGCCGGTGAGAAAGTGGCTGGAGTCGAGCTGCCAAGTCGGTACCTATCATTCGAGATTCTCCTTTGGAGCCTGTCGAGAACACTGAGATGAACAGCAGGAACACCTGACCATATATGACAGCAGTATTCCATGCACGGATGGATGGTTGATTTGTATATGTGCAAGATGGATTCAAGCGGAAAAACTTCCTGTCCCGACAAAGTGACCTAAACTTCCTAGCAGTGGATTTGGCTATTGACTCAATGTAATGATTCCACTTGAGGCTGGAAGATAGGATAAGGCCGAGGAGGGCAGTATATTGCTTCTGAATAATATCTCATATCGTACCTTCTAAATAATATATCTCACTTCTCATAAATAATATCTTATATCTCACCCCTCGTAAATAATATCTCATATTACATTTTTCGTAAATAATATCTCATATCACATTTCTCCTAAATAATATATCATATCACATTAATCACAAATAATATCTCGTATCTCAAATCTCCTAAATAATTTCTCATATGACATTTCTCTTAATATCTACTAAATAATATCTCATATCTTCCACTTCGTAAATAATATCTCGCTCTTTGTAAATGACATCCCACATCTCACTCTTCGTAAAAAATGTCTCATATTACATTTATCGTTAATAATATCTCATATCTGATTTTTAAATAATATATCTTATCTCATATAACAATTCTCTTGAATATATCATATCACATTTCTCATAAATAATAAGTCATATCTAATAAATAATTTCTAATATCACAATTCTCCTAAACAAAATCTACTATCTCAGTTTTACTAAATAATATCTAATATCTCACTTCTCGTAAATAATATTACATATCTCATTTCTCTAAAATAATATGTAATATCTTATTTATACTAAATAATATCTCATATCTCACTTTCTATAAATAATATCTCGTATAAAGTTACGGAAAATCTCGAAGCTTAACGAAATGGTTTTACAACCGACATGTTGAAATTATTTGTTTGAACATTATTTTTAATCGATACTCGTATTTGAGTAGATATTCTGTTTTTAATCAAACAGTATATTTATATATTTATTTCTACCGACCAGATTATTTATGATAAATTTTGTAGTAAAATATGCGTCATTCGGCAGGATATCATCAATTCTCTAAAGCAATATCTAATATCTTATTTCTACTAAATAATATCTCATATTTCACTTCTCGTAAGTAACATCTCGTATTTATTTTTCCAAAATAATATTTCATATCTGCCTTCTTGCCTGTGGAATTCTTCCGTCTTCTTACTTTCCTGTCAACTACGAACTTCAAACATTTCGATGCAACGTCAATCACAGGTTGTCACCTCGACTCATTTTTCGGGAAATTTTTATGGTAAATTTTCATTTTAGGTCCCGAAGGCCTTCCCCACTTCAAATTTATCCAAAATAGCATTATTTCTGTGCAAATGTATATGCTGAACTCAAATCAACAATTAGTTATTGAAGAAACCTACCTTTTTTGATCTGAACGTCCATAAAAAAGTCGAACAACAAATTTCGGTCTATTTTCGGCCGATTTACTTCCTTTACTGAAACTTCCGCCTATTTACTTTCTGTAATGAAAGTAATACGCGGTTGTATTTCTACGCGTATTACTTTCATTACAGGAAGTAAATAGGCGGAAGTTTCAGTAAAGGAAGTAAATCGGCCCAAATTTGTTGCCTACGCAGAAGCTCATTCCGCAGTTACTTACATGACTTCGTGAGAGTTACGGGAGACAAAAAGTGCGAGATGTAGTTCGTTTTTTCTAGACGTTCAGATAAAAAAAAGTAGGTTTCTTCCATAACTAATTGTTGATTTGAGTTCAGCATATACATTTGCACAGAGATAATGCTATTTTGGATAAATTTGAAGGGGGAGAAAAGCCTTCGGGACCTAAAACGAAAATTTACCATTTTTATTCGGAATTTTTATATGCCATTTTCTACGCGCGTTCTTCACGAGCGTGGTTATGCATGGTGTAAAATAATAAGGCATCTGCGTCGGGCCAGAAAGTTTTTTCTCGCCAGAATCTATCTTGCATATTTATAAATCTACCATTCATCCGTGCATTGAATACTGTTGCCGTATCTGGTGGGGTGCTGTTGCTATTCATCTTGAGGTTCTGGACAATATCCAAAAATGCATCTGAAACATAATCAATTCTGACTTGTCATCTCGACGTCAGTCACTTCCTCACCAACCTAACGTGGCTTCCCTCTGTCTTTTCTACAAATATTTTCATTGAGATTAATCTGACGAGCTTCTTTCCCTCGTGCTCCAACTACATTTTAAGTTTAAGCGTGTTACTGGATTGACATCTAGGTCCCACCCTTTTACCATTGAAATAGTTAATTGTAACCTCCTCTCCTATTCCCTCGGTTTATTTTCTCACATTTCCCATCTGTGGAATTTCCTTTCGTTTGCTTCCTTCCCTGATAGCTCCAATTTCCTAAAATGTAAATACAGCATCAATTGCAATCTTCAATCTCATTGAATTCCATCCATCTCTTATCCTTTCTTCGACACTCCATGTACCCTGTTTTTTTCTCTCACTGTCACCTCTGTGTACTAGTAGCCGTCTTGCCTTGCTTGGGGTGAAATTATTTTTTAAAAATAAAGAAGACTTACTCCAAGAAGCACCCACCGAATCTTTTAGAATTCTAACATCTGCTTAATTCCACTCATGGATGGTCTGACATCCTTAGCCGTTGGCAGTGCAAATTTTGATAATACAAGATTCATTTTGATGGTAAAATGATAATAAAAAAAAAGCTTTAAAATAAATAAATAAAAATCAGGGCAGAAAAATTAGACAAAGAGAAAATAAACCGCGGAGAAAAAAAGTAACAGCTGTTCAAGTGTTTTTTTAACTTTTCGATTGAAGAGTTCCGGCTCACACAACGCGATTGAAATAAACCAGCTAGCCTTTCCTTTTCTTACCCGCTGAGCCCAATTCTAAAACGTGCAGCCATCCGTTTAAAACCTCAAAAGGACTTGTGGGGCTTATTAGTGTGAAACCATGTCCGATCCTATGATCTGATCGTCTATGGAACAAATATTAATGCACACACACACACACACACACACACACACACACACACACACACACACACACACACACACACACACACAAACAAACAAAAAACAAAAAAATATATATTATCAGTTTCTAAGCCTAGTTTTATGGACAATAACAAATCCCCGGGAACCGTTCTGGGTATGACGATAAACAACATCCGGGAACAAGGCCACTGATCATGTTGCTTCGAGCAATGTGGAACCACTTCTTATTCGCTGTTGTTTCAAAGTCCACTCTAGCTTGGGGTGGTAGCACCTGTTAGGATCCCAGCTATGGACAAATTGTAAACCCCAAACTGAGACCAAAACACTATGAAAATATAAAAATACATTTGTATAATAAAATTACCAGCAATACATTTTCATAGTAAAAAGAAAAAAATTACCAACAATACATTTTTGTAAAATAAATAAATAATGCTTCCAATAAAATTAAACTTTGCCATTAAATGATGCATAAGGAGTTGATATACCGTTAAATAAGCAAACAAACAAGAATCTTAACAAACGAGTTAATAAAAAAGATCCTCAAGTATTGATAGAATACACAAGAAAAAAAATCTGCAACTAAAAACAAAAAGAATTGACAAAGAAACTGTCATTTGTAAGAAGATAAAATGTATTAGTTATTTATAAGAGAAACAATCCGGAGTCCGTTTTAAATTTTAATAATTCCTCTCCAAGCAAGTCAATGACGCCGCTAAGACGCAAATGAGTTACTGAGAGTGTTTAGATAATATGCTTAGATAATGTTTAGATAATGTTTAGATAATATGTTTAGATAATATGTTTAGATAATGTTTAGATATGTTTAGATAATATGTTTAGATAATGTTTAGATAATATGTTGAGATAATGTTTAGATAATGTTTAGATAATATGTTTAGATAATGTTTAGATAATATGTTTAGATATTATGTTTAGATAATGTTTAGATAATATGTTTAGATAATGTTTAGATAATGTTTAGATAATATGTTTAGATAATATGTTTAGATAATGTTTAGATAATGTTTAGATAATATGTTTAGATAATGTTTAGATAATATGTTTAGATATGTTTAAATAATATGTTTAGATAATATGTTTAGATAATGTTTAGATAATATGTTTTGATAATGTTAAGATAATATGTTTAGATAATATGTTTAGATAATGTTTAGATAATGTTTAGATAATATGTTTAGATAATGTTTAGATAATGTTTAGATAATATGTTTAGATAATATGTTTATATAATGTTTAGATAATGTTTAGATAATATGTTTAGATAATGTTTAGATAATATGTTTAGATATGTTTAAATAATATGTTTAGATAATATGTTTAGATAATGTTTAGATAATATGTTTAGATAATATGTTTAGATAATGTTTAGATAATATGTTTAGATATGTTTAAATAATATGTTTAGATAATATGTTTAGATAATGTTTAGATAATATGTTTAGATAATATGTTTAGATAATGTTTAGATAATATGTTTAGATATGTTTAAATAATATGTTTAGATAATATGTTTAGATAATGTTTAGATAATATGTTTAGATAATATGTTTAGATAATATGTTTAGATAATGTTTAGATAATATGTTTAGATATGTTTAGATAATATGTTTAGATAATGTTTAGATAATATGTTTCTAACCGTTTCTCTTCTCGCACTTCCCATTTATGGAGCTTACTTTGATTTGCTTTGCTCCGCTGATGGCTCTAATCTCCAAAAGTATAAATGCAACATCAGTTGCCATCTTTTATCAGCTTGATTTCCATCCCCCCACTTTTTTTTTGACATCCTCTGTATCTATTTTATTTTCTCTCTGTAATCCCCTGCGCAGCAGTGGCGTTTCTGCCTTGCTTGGGGTGAAATGGTTATTAAAAAAATACTATTAAAGGAAAGAAGACAATAGAAGAACAAAAATTAAAAATACAAAGGATAGCGATTAATATTGCATTTAAACTTTTTGGACATCAAAGTCGATAAGGAAACAAAAAAACCGAGTTTCATAAACGAGAAATACAATAAAAGAATCTGTTAACATAGAACTTACGGTTACATATAGTCATTTCAACTGTAAAATGATGAGACCTTGCTGCCAGGCCGCGCCACAATTGAGAAACCGGCACGGGGCTATAGCGTTCGCTCCGTTAGCGCTTTGCGGGTTCGTCGGCGGCGTTGTTGTGGTCGTGCGCGTCCGAGTTGGAGGTGGGGTAGGAGCTGGGGTCGAGTGGCTTCAGCGGCGTAAAGGAGGCAGCAGTTTTCTTTGGGGTGATTCGCCGGAAGCAGGGATGGATTAAAGGGGCTTATCAGACATTACCGTTAATATAGTCAGTCAGTCAGTCAGTTAAGTGCCATACGTGATGCACTCTTCGGCGATCATATCTCGAAAGAGACATGACTGACTAGTGCAGTAGGTTGACATTACTTTCTGCGTTAGATTAGTTGCTAGCCAATCTGTCCTGTTATTTAACCCATAACTGGAGGGAAAAGACGGATTAATACATTTCCCAAGGGTATGTGCGCGTAAGTGAATGCAAGGAATTCAACTCGGAATTCGAGTTCGAATTCCACTCCTGGATGGTCTGACATCCTTAGCCGTTGGCACTGCAAATTTTGATAATACAAGTTTCATTTTGATGGTAAAATGATAATAAAAAAAAGCTTTAAAATAAATAAATAAATAAAAAATCTGGGCAGAAAAATTAGACAAAGCGAAAATAAACCACGGAGAAAGAAAGTAATTCGAACTCGGCTTCCCGCTTTCTCGTTCCGAGCCGATATCCACTGCACCACAATGCACATCTCGAACCGCAACGCACATCTCAATATAGTCAGTCAGTCAGTTAAGTGCCATACGTGATACACGTTTGGGCGATCATGTCTCGAAAGAGACATGACTGACTGGGCAGAAAATTATCCCGCAGTAGGTTGCCATTATTTTCTGCTGCTCAATATAGTCAGTCAGTTAAGTGCCATACGTGGTACACGTTTGGCGATCATGTCTCGAAAGAGACATGACTGACTGATCAGAAGATTATCCCGCAGTAGTTTGCTATTGCTTTCTGCGGTAGACTGGTTGCCGACCAAGGCTATAGAACCCAATCTGTCCTGCTATTTAACCCATACAGTGCATAAATTCATAGTCACGAAAGTATTTATAGAAAGGTCAGAGGGAAGCGATGTTACGGCGGTAAGAAAGGCACTGAAGCAGGGCCTCCGCTATAACTATATGGTTAATATAGCGGAGGCCCTGACTGAAGTCAAAATGCGTGGACAGGGCAGATTTTTTTTTATTTTATCAAGAATCTCTAAGTATATAGTACCAACACCAGAGCAGATGTGGCAGTAATATTCTACGCGTGGACGAATAAATATGTGGAATAGATTTAGGCAAGAAAAATTATCTAGTTTGACACAATAAACCAACTGTTACGAATTAGTAATGACGAAAATCAAGCAAGTACAGAAATTTAACTATCTGGGAAGTGTTTTAACAGATGATTGAAAATGTGACACTGGCACACGGAGGCGGATTGGAATAGCGGAGGATGTTTGAAAAAGTTAAACAAAGTATTTGGAAACAAGAGTGCGTTCGTTATAAACAAAGAAAAGAGTGGTGGGCCGTTATGTGATATTCACCCTCTTATTCGGATCAAGTAAACAACGATACCATTAAACGTACTGCTAACAAAAGCATAGCATCAAAAGACAAGTTCACATGTGCTATTCAGAATCCGGGAATTTTGAAGGAAGCACCTTTTGTATAAACCAGAAGAAAGAACAATGATGGAAAAAAGAAAGAAAAAATGGAAAAAAGAAAGGAGAGAAAGAAAGAAGGAAAGAAAGAATAGGGAAAGAATGAAAGATCGAGCAAAAAAAAGGTAACGTCGAAAGAAAGATGGAATGAAAGAAAGAAATATTAAAGGAAAATCTAGAAAAAGGAAATATGAAAATGAAAGTGAAAAGATAAAAAAATCGAAGAATGAATGAAAGAAAAAATATGGTAAGAAAGTTCAGAAAAAAAAAACTAAAGATAAAAATTAAAAAAATCTAAAAATGAATGAACAAAAGAAATATTGAAGGAAAGTTAAAAAAGAAATATCAATTTTTTTTAAATCTAAGAATGAATGAAAGACATATTGAAGGGAAGTTAAAATAGAAATATCAAATTTTTTTAAGTCTAAAAATAAACGAAAAAAAAAGAAATATTGAAGGAAAGTTAAAAAAGAAATATCAATTTTTTTTTTAAATCTAAGAATGAATGAAAGACATATTGAAGGAAAGTTAACATAGAAATATCAAATTTTTTAAAATCTAAAAATAAACGAAAAAAAGAAATATTGAAGGAAAGTTAAAAAAGAAATATCAATTTTTTTTTAAATCTAAGAATGAATGAAAGACATATTGAAGGAAAGTTAAAATAGAAATATCAAATTTTTTAAATCTAAAAATAAACGAAAAAAAAGAAATATTGAAGGAAAGTTAAAAAAGAAATATCAATTTTTTTAAAATCTAAGAATGAATGAAAGACATATTGAAGGAAAGTTAAAATAGAAATATCAATTTTTTTTTTAATCTAAAAATAAACGAAAAAAAGAAATATTGAAGGAAAGTTAAAAAAGAAATATCAATTTAAAAAAAAATTCTAAGAATGAATGCAAGAAAGAAATATTGAAAGAAAGTTAAAAAGGAAATATCAAACTAAAGAAAAAAAATCGATAACTGAATGAATAAATGAGTGAAAGACAGAAAGAAAAGGACGAACGAAACAATGAACAAAAGAAAGAAATAAAAAAAGATCAAAAATTACAAAACAAAACAAAAAAGAAATATTGAAGAAAAGTTCAGAAAAATATCAAAATAAAGATAAAAAAACTTTGAGGAATGAACGAATGAATGAATAAAGTGAAAAATGTTTTTCAAAAGCTAAGCTAAGTATTAGGAAACAAGAAAAATTCTTTAAAAACAAAGACTGCTGGAAATTATTTTTCATATCCCTTCATAATACGGTAGTGAATGCTGAAGAATTCCCACACGAATGAGAAGGCGTCAAATAAGATATTTTAATTTTTCTTGTTTTTTATTTAGATAATTTTTTTACTGAATTACAATACTCAGGCCTTACATTGACCTTTTTTGTTTATTGAAATATGCTTCAGTTTATTTATTTATTTAATAATTCGTTATGAATTAAAACAAATTACTGTACATATATTCAAGTTTAAGAATCAATCAACATTTTTCTATTGCTATTAAATTTGTAAAATTTCTATATAAAAACAATCCACATAAACGTATATTTACTAATATGGACTGCCCTGTCGGTTAGGGTTTCAAAATACGCCGACTGCATCTCTATAGAGGGATAACCTCTTACACCAATGATGCGTTCTGGATATGACGATAAACTACATCCGGCAGCAAGAATTCTAATTGGGAAGTTTTGAAGAGCTTGACCCCGGGTGGTAGCACCTGTTAAGGTCCCAACTAGTTAACCCCCAAACTGAGGTCAAAACAATATGAAACTATAAAAATAGATTTTTATCGTGAAAATTCTCGCAATACTTTTTGGGAGAAGAAAATGTTACCAACACTATCATTATAGCTACCAGTAACAATTATTGTTTTGGTCCCAAGTTGACACAAGAAAAACATTTTTAACCAAAATTTCCATTGTTCTAAAATGATAAAAAGAATATTTTTTACATCAAAAGATCATTTCGTCTTTTATCTTAATAATATCACAAAGATTTTGATGATATTTAAAAAGTACGTAAATAAACTATTCACAGCAAACAATGCTAACGTTAAAAGTTTAAAAATCAAGAAAATTGTCGGTGATTGTAAAAGAAAACGATAAACCAGGTTTTCCTCTTTGACTATCATATCTCAAATACCTACACCTGTATACCGATTATCAAAAACTTAATCACATAATTTCTGCATATATACTTAACAATTACAACATTGCATCAACAAATTAATTTTTGCATATCTTAAAAGCAGCTAATCTCAAACTCTCTTACTTAGGTGGATGTAGAAAATCTTTTTACTAACATCCAAGTTAAAGAAACAATAAATAAACATAATTAGCTACTGTTTCTACAAACACCCATCAATCCCTCCTCAACAAACACCCATCAATCCCTCCATCATTCCCTTCTACAAACACCCATCAATCCCTCCATCAATCCTTTCTACAAACACCCATCAATCCCTCCTCTACAAACACCCATCAATCCCTCCTCTACAAACACCCATCAATCCCTCCATCAATCCCTTCTACAAACACCCATCAATCCCTCCTCTACAAACACCCATCAATCCCTCCATCAATCCTTTCTACAAACACCCATCAATCCCTCCTCTACAAACACCCATCAATCCCTCCATCAATCCCTTCTACAAACACCCATCAATCCCTCCTCTACAAACACCCATCAATCCCTCCATCAATCCCTCCTCTACAAACACCCATCAATCCCTCCTCTACAAACACCCATCAATCCCTCCATCAATCCCTTCTACAAACACCCATCAATCCCTCCTCTACAAACACCCATCAATCCCTTCTACAAACACCCATCAATCCCTCCATCAATCCCTTCTACAAACACCCATCAATCCCTCCTCTACAAACACCCATCAATCCCTCCTCTACAAACACCCATCAATCCCTCCTCTACAAACACCCATCAATCCCTCCATCAATCCCTTCTACAAACACCCATCAATCCCTCCATCAATCCCTTCTACAAACACCCATCAATCCCTCCTCTACAAACACCCATCAATCCCTTCTACAAACACCCATCAATCCCTCCATCAATCCTTTCTACAAACACCCATCAATCCCTCCTCTACAAACACCCATCAATCCCTCCATCAATCCCTTCTACAAACACCCATCAATCCCTCCTCTACAAACACCCATCAATCCCTCCATCAATCCCTCCTCTACAAACACCCATCAATCCCTCCTCTACAAACACCCATCAATCCCTCCTCTACAAACACCCATCAATCCCTCCATCAATCCCTTCTACAAACACCCATCAATCCCTCCTCTACAAACACCCATCAATCCCTCCATCAATCCCTCATCTACAAACACCCATCAATCCCTCCTCTACAAACACCCATCAATCCCTCCTCTACAAACACCCATCAATCCCTCCATCAATCCCTTCTACAAACACCCATCAATCCCTCCATCAATCCCTTCTACAAATACCCGTCAATCCCTCCTCTACAGACACCCATCAATTCCTCCATCAATCCCTCCTCTACAAACACCCATCAATCCCTCCATCAATCCCTTCTACAAACACCCATCAATCCCTCCTCTACAAACACCCATCAATCCCTCCTCTACAAACACCCATCAATCCCTCCATCAATCCCTTCTACAAACACCCATCAATCCCTCCTCTACAAACACCCATCAATCCCTCCATCAATCCCTCCTCTACAAACACCCATCAATCCCTCCTCTACAAACACCCATCAATCCCTCCTCTACAAACACCCATCAATCCCTCCATCAATCCCTTCTACAAACACCCATCAATCCCTCCATCAATCCCTTCTACAAATACCCGTCAATCCCTCCTCTACAGACACCCATCAATTCCTCCATCAATCCCTCCTCTACAAACACCCATCAATCCCTCCATCAATCCCTTCTACAAACACCCATCAATCCCTCCTCTACAAACACCCATCAATCCCTCCATCAATCCCTTCTACAAACACCCATCAATCCCTCCATCAATCCCTTCTACAAATACCCGTCAATCCCTCCTCTACAGACACCCATCAATTCCTCCATCAATCCCTCCTCTACAAACACCCATCAATCCCTCCATCAATCCCTTCTACAAACACCCATCAATCCCTCCTCTACAAACACCCATCAATCCCTCCTCTACAAACACCCATCAATCCCTCCATCAATCCCTTCTACAAACACCCATCAATCCCTCCTCTACAAACACCCATCAATCCCTCCATCAATCCCTCCTCTACAAACACCCATCAATCCCTCCTCTACAAACACCCATCAATCCCTCCTCTACAAACACCCATCAATCCCTCCATCAATCCCTTCTACAAACACCCATCAATCCCTCCATCAATCCCTTCTACAAATACCCGTCAATCCCTCCTCTACAGACACCCATCAATTCCTCCATCAATCCCTCCTCTACAAACACCCATCAATCCCTCCATCAATCCCTTCTACAAACACCCATCAATCCCTCCTCTACAAACACCCATCAATCCCTCCATCAATCCCTCCTCCAAAAATTTAACAAGTAACTCTTCGGAAAATCCTCATCGCGTGTAGAACGAAAGCGCCATTTTATGACAATAATTGTAACACCTACATCTAAATTAACGGTGTCAGGTATGAGTTTCTCTAATCTTCACATGTGCTTTTTTGAAAACAATGAGTTTAAAACAACCGATAAACCGGAAATTTATACAAGGTATGTTGATGATATTTTTTTATGGTGAAACACACCTATTCTATAGTGAATAGCCTCTCCCACCTAATTTAAGTAGGAGTAGTAAGAGGAACGAGGGTCAGTCGATGTTGGACGATAGTAGTCGACAGTTAGTCGAATACGAAAGTAGTCAGCGACCTGGCAAGATTACACTGCGTAATACATAATATATCAACTTCCTAACGTTTTGTACGTCGAACCTATTAAGACCGACTTTAGCACAAATACTAGCCTCCACTTCGAAAATAACTCCACAACACATTTTTGTTTTGATAAAAAAATAAGGACTAAATTATAAATCTGAAACCAAGTTTTAAAAATAACTCAACGCTAAAATTTCCCCACGAACTTTCAGCGGACCTCAAATGGAATGACTATATCGAATCCATTGCTAAATCCGCTGCTATGAAAGTCGGTTCTCTGTGCAGGGCCCGGAAGTTTTTCCCGTCTAAATCTATCCTGCACATATATAAATCTACCGTCCGCCCGTGCATTGAATACTGCTGCCATATCTGGTCGGGTGCCCCTGCTATTCTCCTCGGGCTTCTCGATAAGGTTCAGAGGAGGGTCTGTAATGTGATAGATACCGACTTGGCAGTCCGCCTGCAGTCTCTCTCCCACCGGCGCGACGTGGCTTCCCTGTGTCTCTTCTATAAATACTTTCACGGCTTCTGCTCCGATGAACTTAGATCACTGGTGCCCCCCAAATACGAATTTGCA
>JBBBDQ010000707.1:1327500-1390000 GCA_037127315.1 Ascarosepion bandense
ACAGAACCGATGATGTATAAGGGCCGAAATTTTGATCGGATTCAGATAAAGCGTGCTGGAATGTGTTCGACCCCACCTCAACCCTAAAACCCTGCTACCAACAGGCCACACTCACTGAATGAAGAAGGTATGTTTAAACGCGAATATTAAACAAGAAGAAGCTCTTTTTGAGCCGCCTTTTTCGCTCGTGCCATGTCTTCTCTACCCCCAGCACGCAAGATACTGGGACAATTGGAAGGCCGCCCGGGGCAGCAAAGGCTAAACGAATAATCAGGTTGAATCTCAGTGCATATAAGTACAGGTTAAAATCCCTTAACCCAATTCCTTTTCAGCGGATTCTTTTAAGACGCTGGTAATTTGAGGCTTTAAAAATGATACTTGATTTTAAAATGGCACGTTTTTGCTTTAAAACGCGTGTCAGTTCCCTAAAAGCAGCAGATCCACCAAAATCTAGTGTCAAAAGGTCGAGTATGTCAAAAGAATTCTTAATATTACCAGCTTCTCTTGTGTATGGGTAACTCAATCGCGCAAAATACTGAGGACTTTTATTTATATTATTTAAATTTTTCGGACTGTTGTCCTCATCTTTATTGACATATCCACGACGTTTTGGCCGTTGTAAGCTCCGACCTTCTTCAGGTGAATGAAATTTGAACTGAACGCTCATAAATTCCCGAAATTCATAGACTGTTGTCCTCAAAGACACATGGCTCAATGGATAAAAGTGACTTGAGCCAAAAGATTGTGACTACAGCAGTGGTGAACAAAAACGTCCAGAGTTCAGTTAAAGAGAGATAACCAAGACATTTGGAAGTGGCATGACACATGGAACAGGAACAATCTATCCCAGTGATCGAAATAAAGGGTTCAATAATCTGGAGAAGGCCTGAGTGTTCAACGGCTGGATTATCGTGAATATGGCAATAAAGACGAGGACAACATTACGAACAAAGTAAATAATTACAGTCAGTCAGTTAAGTGCCATACGTGAAACACGCTTGGGCGATCATGTCTCGAAAGAGACATGACTGACTGGGCAGAAGATTATCCCGCAGTAGATTGCCATTGCTTTCTGCGGTAGACTGGTTGCCAGCCAAGGCTATAGAACCCAATCTGTCCTGTTATTTAACCCATAACTGGAAGGAAGAGACGGATTAATACCTTTCCCAAGGGTATTTGAGCGTAAGTGAATGCAATGAATTCAACTGGAATTCGAACTCGGCTATCCGATTTCTTGTTCCGAGCCGATATCCACTGTACCACCACACACATCCTTTATTTAATTACAGTACCTCATCTAAAAGTATATATACAAATTCTGTAAATTTTTACTCACACTATTATATATATTTGGTCAGGGACTTCTTCAGGGATTAAGAATTAGACATTCAAATCCATAGAATAAATAATGAGTTCAGTTCGGGATCCCCCGCAGCTAACTCAGATCGATATACACCAGTGGAAGGTCAGAGAGCAAAAAAAAAACAGCCGAAACGTTGTGATGAAGACAATAGTCCGAATATAAATAGTGTTGAGGTCCTTGATAAGTTCCAAAGAAGAATCAGCAATATTATTAGCCCTGATCTGGCGCTTCGGCTTCAGTCACTTACCCACAGCCGTAAAGTTGCCTCTCTGTGCCGTTTTAGAAATACTTTCAAAGTAATTGTTCGGATGAGTTCTTCGCATTGGTAACTAGACTTTATGAATTGAGGCGCAATATTAGACTGGCGCAGAAATTTTTTTTTTTTTTTTTTTTTTAATAATTTCACCCCGAGCAAGGCGGATACGCCACTGATGTGCAGGGGGTTACATAAATGTAACAAGATTAATTAGAAAAGAGTGAGGAGTACAAACTAGTTAGAAAGGAACAATAGAAAGCTGAGAAAGCAGGTGCGATGACAGATACATAGGTGGAGTAAGGGAAGGTTATACAGGGGAGGGGAGAGAGCTAGAGGCCAGTGGTTAATAGATGAGTATTGACTTTGCATTTAAATTTCTAGAGGTTGTAGCCGTCAGGAAGGCAAGAATACGGGAGTGAGTTCCACAGGCGGGAAGTGCGAGAGAGGAAGCTGCAGGAGTAGAATTGTCGTCTGCATTTGGCTAACTTGACTGTGAATGGGTGGGACCCAGTTGCCAGTCTGGTTGCACGAGTAAACACCTGTTGAGGAGGCATCAGTGACTTAAGCTCATCCGAGCAGAAGCCATGAAAGTATTTGTAGAAGAGACAAAGGGAGGCCACATTTCGACGATGGTGAAGTGGCTGCAGTCGAGTCGCCAGATCAGTACCTATCACATTACAGACTCTCCTTTGGAGCTTGTCAAGAACACTGAGGAGAACGGCAGGGGCACCTGACCATAAATGGCAGCAGTACTCCATGCACGGACGGATGGTTGACTTGTATATATGCAGGATGGATTCAGGTGGAAAAAACATCCTGGATCGACATAGTGACCCAATCTTCTTAGCAGTAGATTTTGCTATGGATGCAATATAGTGGTTCCATTTGAGGTCTGAGGACAGGGTAAGTCCGAGGAGGTGTAGTGTATTACTCTCAGGGAGAATCACTTGGTCCATGCTTATGGGAGGCAGAAGAGGTTGCCTGTAATGGTTGACAGACAACAGCTTGGTCTTAGATGAATTGAAGTTGACAAGCCACTTCTTGCCCCAGTTCACCACAGAAAATCTCATCAGTTTATGGTTGAGCTGGCTAGATGTTACCGTAAGTTCTATGCTAAGAGTTTCTTTTCTTGCACTTCTTGCTTGTGGAACTTCCTTCCGGCTCTATACTTTCCAGCCAACTTTAATACGAAAAAATTAAAGGCAATATCAATCGCTGTCTACTTACCTCCTGATTAGTCTTTTCTCTTTCTGCTCAGTATTAATGTTTCTGTTCCTAATTCTTCCACACTCTGGAACCCATTGTGTCTTAGCGACTTTATTGCCTTGCTCAGGGCGATACCGATTAAAAAAATATGATAACGCCTTATCCTAGAAATTCAGATCCCCTCCAAAAATGACTGTGGAGTTTTTATACGAACTTCTTTTATGTGCCACATAGGCAATCATGGCTCTCCACAACTTCTTATCATGAGTAACTTTTAACAATTTGTCTTCTTTTGTTAAAGATCCCACCTCCTTCTACTAGATATTCACACGGGCTCATAAGCTAAGCGGCGCACTGCCTTCAACTTGCTCTTATCATGCCCCGTGAGTATTAAGTTTTCCAAGCCCTTCTGTCTCATAATTTGTCTCTCTTCCTGATTTTGAATAGATATGTTCTTTCGTTGTTTACTCGCTCCGTTCATAGGATTCTCAGCATCCTTCTGTAGAACTACATTTCTGCTGTTTGCAATTTTCTCTTCATCCTTTAAGATACTGTGCAGCGTTCACTGATGGATATCCCATAGAAATCCAGCCATCATTTCTTTATTTCTAACGATTTTTCCCGTTTCTCAGCACCTTATTTAGCTTTTAGAATGCCCTTTTCACTAGTCCAATGTGTACTTCGGATCTTGGTGTCACATTTTTCATACTCTGTTAAAACGCTTCCCAAATATTTGAACTTCTACTCCTACTTGATATTTATATCGCCAATTCGTAACACGCATCTTGTTCATGGCCATACTTTCTTACTTTTTTTGTTGCTGATGGCTAGTCATTCTTGTTGCTTACTCGTTCCGGCCATGGAATTCTCATTATCCTTCTGCAGAACCATTACGCAATAAATATTTTGTAGTAGATTTTTCTGGATATGTTTCTTATTTTAGTATCCAGGATAAATGAAATATATTCAACAAAAATCATCACAGTTAAACGACTTGTGTAAACAAAGTGTTTTTGACGGTACCATTTACGGAACATTTTTATGTGGTTCTACAGACAGATGCTGGTAATACCATGGACAGAACATGTGAGCAATGACGAAATTCTAATGCAAATAAGAGCTAGATATATACTCAAAAGAAACAGTTGAAAATCCCATGGAAGGTTATGAGGAAAGTGGGCTTGCAAAAAGTAATACTCAGAGGACATGAAGAAGGAAGTCCTCCTTCCTCGTTTTATTTCCAAACCATCCATCAACCCATCTGCGTATCTTATATTGTTAAGATAACGTCCACTAATAATAAATCCTAGCTGAGTGTATCAAGCATAGAAATGAATAAAAGGATTTAATAAAAGTAAGTTTAGTAGTCATTGTTGTTTCTGTGCTTTAATTTTTATGGCATATCAACAATTTTTACGTTATTTAAAGCCAGAAGTGACGAACCAAAATCCAACAAGAAAGAACAATAATTGATTTCACAGGATATTTCCCAATAATGAACGAGATAATCCACATCAGCCAACCTATGGACACCTGATGATGTTATAATAGATACAACGTTTCGACCAAGTACTACTAGTCATCATCATGTGTCCATAGATTGGCTGATATGGATTATCTCGTTGATTATTGTGAAATATCCTGTGAAATCAATTAAATACAAATTATGACAAGTGGCACGTACCCACAGAACTGATTTCACAGGATATTTCGCAATAATGAACGAGATAATCCACATCAGCCAATCTACAAATTATGACAAGTGGCACGGATCCGCTAATATAATCCAGTTGTCAAAATCCATCTGACACTGAATATAAAATCTGCAAAATAACCCCCCCCCACAACGAAATTTAAGTCCTTCTTGATGATGGTGTAGTGGATATAGTAGTTGGTTATATATGTGCTAGTATTACCTAGTGGTTATGAGTTCGATCCTTGGTAGTAACGAACCTAAATCCAACATGAATGTAACAATAATGAGATAATCCATTATTATGGACGTTTGATGATGACCAGAGGGTACTTGGTCGAAACGTTGTGATGAGAATAATTTGAGAATTGCTAATATCAGAAATAAATACAAATTAAATCCATAAAATATATTTTGTGGGAATAATTATGATTTACGGATACAATTTCCATACCCGGACGAAAGAAAGGAAAGATATTTACAAGTAAGTGATTACAGCGAAACCAACTAGAATTGAAACTCGACCCTGCGATTTCCAATTGCAATCTGTTATCCAATAAACCACCCGCACATCCAAGCTTACAGCACCTGGCATTCCCAAGTGGTCACCCATCTCGGTATGTGACTCCACTAACAAAGGATACTAGTTTTTATGAAGGGAATCAATGCCACACATTCACCCGTGTGTACATACATACACATAGCACACATATATATTGCGATGGGTAAATTGTCGCCATTTTATATTTTTAATTTGTCGATTGTACAGTATAGTAGGGTCAGTTGGGCACCGTCTATGAAAAAAGGAGTACCATGGTGCAATTCACTCCGGCAGAAATTTTAAAACGGCTTGCTGTACTGCTTGGCATTTGCGCTGGAAACTCAAAGAGAAAAGTTTTAGTCTTTTGGTGTCAAACTGAGATCAGTGCAGGGGATTTGGTAAGAGTTGGATATCCAGTCAACGTTATGGTGGTTGGAGTGATCACTAGTGATGGAGACGTTAAGCATCCAATCATCTTCCTGCAAAGGTGTCGGACTCAACCTACATCAAGTGCCTTGAGGAGGTAGTGTTGACCTGAGTCGAGAGGATGACTGCTGGAAGGCCCTATGTCAGGTAATAGGACTCTGCACCATACCACACAACTAGGAGAATTCAGTCATGGCTGTCAGACATTTTCTGCAGCCACATCACCCTTTACACCTGGTCATCTAACACTTCACGCTGCAACCATCTTGATTATTATCAGTTGAGCGTGACACCATGAAAAACTCTGTGTAATACCAAAGATGAAATGAAAGCAAGAATTATGACAGTATTCACCAACTTAAACAAAGAGACCGTCCAGAAGAGATTTAGGAGATTCCAAAATCGTATGGAGGCCGAGGTCGAATATTTACGAAATAAATTTTCTCTTCATTATTTCAAGATCAGTCAGTCAGTTAAGTGCCATACGTGATACACACTTGGGTGATCATGTCTCTTTCGAGACATGACTGACTGGGCAAATGATTATCCCGCAGTAGGCTGCCATTGCTTTCTGAGGTAGACTGGTTGCCAGGCAAGGCTATAGAACCCAATCTGTCCTGATATTTAACCCATAATGGTATTTGTGCGTAAGTGAAGGCAGAGAATTTAAACTGAAATTCGAACTCGGCACTCCGATTTCTCGTTCCGAGCCGATAAATATGTCTGTTATCAGTTCATCTTTCGTGTTACAAGGAAATTTTGGTCTATCGCTCAACTGCGCACTATAGTGCAGAGTCCAGTTGCCAAATGTTGGGTCTTTTTGCAGCCTTGGTAATCACCATTAGACTCATCGAACTCTTTTCGAATCCTCTGCACTATCCTCAGATTGACACCTAAACACTCTGAAATGTTCGTATTGGAGGTTCCGGGGCGAATGGCAAACAGTAGAGCATGTGTAATGGTGTTCTTTTTCTCACAAACGGTGCCTAACTGACCCTGCTATACTTTACAGTCGAAAAAATGAAATAAAAACAACGTGCATGCGCAAAGTCAAAAATATAAATTGACGAACATTTATCAATCGCATCAGGTATATTAAAGAAGTAACAGTTTTAGTTTTATTTTATTTATCGTACAGGTTAAAGCGCAGATTTTTTCTTTAGATTGGCGTATATATGGCACTTTTCGACGATTTCATTATAGACGCACTTCGTGGCCGAGACGGGCCGAAGCACAGTTGATCTAAAGACGGTTTCTCCTGTAAAAGGAGGTTGAAATGCAAATGGTTTTCTCAAGGCATATATTCTGGAGTATTAAAATGTCTTCCGTAATAATTCGAGTTTTCCTAGCAGTTCAAATATATTTTTGTGTCGTACCATACCAAATATCAAATGAGAAGAGATCAATACAAGTCTTTCCCGAAGTTGTTTGTGCGATTAATATTTTTTTCTTGTATTTTCGCCTTATAACGAATCAAGAATATTTAAAATTGAATATTTGCTCAAGATTACGCAAGATTACTAAAAAAAATTAAAACAAGAATTCCCGTTCTTATCTGTCCTAACCTAGCATTCCGAGTGCTTTGACGTGGCTTCTCTTTGTCTTTTCTGTAATTATTTTCATGGCAGTTGTTCTAATGAGCCCTGCTTCTTGGGATCACGACTATATGAATTTTAGCGTGCTACTAGACACACACACACACACACACACACACACACACACACACACATATATATATATATATATATATATATATATATATTCAGAAGAAAATTCAACATATTTTACTTTTTATTTGTTTAACATAATATATTCTAAATATATTTGCTCTGGATAATATCCATTGAGCGTTCTGTTTCTATATAATTGATGATTTATATTAGTAAGATAAAGTCTTTTGGATTAGCCTCTCCGTCTTTTATTCTTCATTATATATAAAAATGTGTAAAAAGTGGGTGAGATTAAGAAGGAAAAAAATTTATTTAACTTTGTCGGCCAGACAGAAGAAAACGGAAAAGCAGAAACAGATTCATGACTCGATATTATAAGATGACTTTACAATACGTCTGTATGAAAGAATTAAAGTTCCGTGTAACAGGAATAGAAGTGGTAGGGGGGAATGAAAGAAAAGACAAATGGGGTAGACAAGGGGTAAGTTAACGAAGAAAGAAGATATAAAAAAAAAATTTCTTTGTAACCAAGGTAACGACTGACGACGACTTTCGATGGTGAAAGGAAGGGAAAAAATCGAGTCATGAATCTGTTTCTGCTTTTCCGTTTTCTAATGTCCGGCCGACATAAGAACTACAATTATACTTACTTAGAGCCAAACCCGAAGCAAAAACTAAAATAAAAGGGCTGAAAAGAATACAGACATACAGGCAGATAAACAGACACACACACAAACAGCTTACCTTATATATATATATATATATTCTCGATTTTCTGCATTATTGTAAGAACTGCAACCTTGAAACTTCTGAATATCGTTTCTTATGTCTTTGTCTATGAGTGTATCAAATTTGATTAAAATCAGACCACTCCTTCTATAACCCGATTTTTTCGATTATCGATTTTCGATATTTATCGGGGGTACCTCGACACAAAACCTAGCTAAGAACACTCGCATACGCTTATAGTACAACTGTGTAAATTTTCAAGAAAATCGGTTCAGCCGTTTCGGAGTCTGTAGATAACGGACACACACACACACACACACACACACACACACACACACACACACAGAGAGAGTTCCATTTATAAATAAGTTTAGATTTACTATTTATCCTTGCATGGAATATCGCTGTTATATTTTTTCTGGTGTTCCTGCTGTATATCTGTAAGTTTTCAATAAAATCCAAATGGTGTGTAATGTAATTGGTCCTGACCTGGTATCTCGACTTCAATCACTTTACCACCGCCTGACGCGGCTTCCCTCTGTCTTTTCTACAATTATTTTTATCTCAGTTGTTTTAATCAGCTCTCCTTGATAACTCGTTTATATGAATTTAAGCAAATTGCCAAATTGGTAGCTACGTATTAAGGCTTTGCTGTTTAAATGGCAAAATTTAACAGTAAGTTCAATTCTAATAGTTTACTTATCCTCGCTTCTCGCCTATGGAACTCGCTACCGATTCATTGGGACCTTGATACCTGCGATCTTAACAATTTAAATGCGACGTCAATCACCATTTTCTGTCTTCCAGAAACCTGATCTTTTATTGCCGTCTCTTCTTACTAAAGTTTTCTTATTCTCTTATACTTTCAATAACCCCTGGCGTCTTAGTGGCTTTACCGCCTTGCATGGAGTGAAATTATTAAAAAATAGTAAGCGTAAAATGTAAGGGTGGAATTCGAAATCGGCTGGCCAATTTAACTATTTCAGCAATAGAAAACCTCATATTCTGAAAATAATTTAGATAAATAATTTTTTTTACTTTAATTTTAATTTTAATTTTTGTCTCTATGTGTGTCTTATCGACTCGGAACGACAAGTCGGGGATCCGAGTTTGAATTCCAGTTGAAGTCCTTGCATACTTACGCACAAATACCCTTGGGAAAGGTATTAATCCGTCTCTTTCCTTCAGATAATAGAACAGATTGGGTTCTATAGCCTTGGCTGGCAACCAGTCTACCGCAAAAAGTAATGGCAACCTACTGCGGGGTAATCTTCTGCCTAGTCACTCATGTCTCTTTCGAGACAAGATTGCCAAAATTGTGTATCATCTATGGCGTTTAACTGTGTGTCTTTAATTTTGTGATTTAAATTAATATTTTTGTTAATCTTGTATTTTTTGGCGTATATTTTTTTTAATTTTTTGAGACTTTGTTGCATTAAACACTTATATATGAGAACGTCTCGCCATGGAGTAATTTCAGCCCTAAAGGTCTAACCTGTGAGTCAAAACGCTAGTATTAGGTCAGTGTTTTCGGATATACGATTTTAAATGTATCATTATTTGTGTTACATGATATCCAGTCAACAAGGATTTCTTCCAACATCGTCGTTATATGTAGACAAGGTGATTTTAAACATTCGGTGCATATAGAAGAAAATATAGATGTATAGATAACAAGCCGAATCAAGGATATATTTCAAGATAGATTTCTGCTTGTGGTTGTAAAATGCATGACGATGCAAATCAAACAATCCTTCGAGTAGGTAAATAATATTTTGTTTTATTTTACATCTATCTATCTATCTATCTATCTATCTATCTATCTATCTATCTATCTATCTATCTTTTTGTATTTTTTTTTTAATCATATCACCCCGAGCAAGGCGGTAACGCCACTGATGTGCAGGGGGCTACGTAAGAGTGAAAATATTGGAAAAGAGAAAGCCGGAAACCACATCATAAACAGGAAACAATGGATTTGCCTCTTCACCCGTTCAATAGACGTGGGTGGAGTAGGAACCGGGCGATAGTTTAGTCTATCTAATCCAATTGAAAAAAAAAGATGAAAAGAATGGAAAAGAATAAAAGATTGGAAAAGAGAAAGCCGGAAACCACATCCTAAACAGGAAACAAGGGATGGGCCTCTTTACCCGTTCAATTGATGTGGGTGGAGTGTGAACCGGGCGATAGTTTAGTCTGTCTACTCCAAATGAAAAAAAAAGGAGGAAAAGAAAAAGCTGAAAACCACATCTATTTATCTATGTCAGTCTCTTCATATCTTGTTATTTAACCCGTAACTGGAGGGAAGAAACGGATTAATAACTTTCCCAAGGGTATTTGCGCGTAGGTGAATGAAAGAAGTACGACGGGAATTCGAACTTGGCTTCCCGATTTCTCGTTCCGAGCCGATATCCACTGCACCACGACGCACATACTGTACAGTACTGCGCTTAAATTCATAAAATCTACGTAGCAGAACAGTTACCATGGAAGTATTTATATAAATGGCAGATGGAAGCTATGTTACCGTGGTGGGAAAGGGACTGATGCCAAGATGCCAGATCAAGACCAATAACATGTCTGAGAAACACCTGCATTAATGCAAAAAGATCTAGAAGAGTAGGCATTCAGTTTTATTTCACGATTTGAAGTCATCCAGAAATGGCATAACATTTTAACTTGCAAAGAGGATCAGTATACCAAAACTTTGTCAAATGTCTTCAGCTCGGACTTCCTCGTTTTTATTTAAATCTTGATATACTCCTTCGCCAATAACCCTTAACACATTACAATATATATATATATATATATGGTAATTTACTACTTCTCTATATAGGAAACCAACTAGCATAAACTCGTGTCTTCTGAATTCTAATAGTGAATGCCCCCAACGATATCAAATAGCTGTTATAAAAACCTTAATTCAACGCACACAAATGATATCTTCATCCAAATCCATATTCTATAAAGAATTACAGGACATTTAACAAATACTTGTTAACAATGGATTTCCTATCTCCGTCATTGTAACTCAATAAACCTCTAACAATATATATATATATATTAGTAATTCACATACAAGCCTGTTTCGCTGTATCAGCTCGTGAGAGTGGCCAGACACATCCACTTGCTTCTGGCCGGGATCGAAACTCGACCGATTTGGTGTCAGTCGGAGTCGCTACTCACTAAGCCATAGGCGCATGGAATCGGAGATGAGAAATTTTAAGGTGTTGTATATAAGCAGTGTATACACAAGCCAGTCACCGAAAGATCTCAATTCATTTCTGAAGAGTCATGCACATAGCAGAAGTGGAAACTGTTTTTAAAATTTTCTTCTCCAGAAATATATATATATATATATATATATATATATATATATATATATATATATATATATATATATATAAATGAGATTATATTTATACTTGTCTCGAAAACCTTCCTCGAAAACTATCGAACGAAGGAAAAAATGGTTGTAAAAAAAAAAAGAAAGAGCTTAGGGCATGAAAGACAGTCAAAATTGTTCGGACCGAAATCAGCATGAAGCCCAAAGAAAAAACCCGACACGAGTAATCATCTAACAGAAAGCGCTCAATACAAAGGTTGAGCAAACTAAATAAATAGCACCTAATGAGCCAGACGAACCTACCTAGGTTTCACTTGAACGGATCGTCAGGGAATATCGGGTGGAGCATAAAAAGAGGGACAATATAAAATATCTTTCAACCAAGCTTGAAGAATCTGCACTTTGTAGGGAAACAGTTTCAAATCACTGTGGATATTTTGGCGCATAGATCTGTTGGAAATACCCACTTGCTGTGACAACCGTCTGGTGGATTTGCGGGGTGACTGTTCCTAATAGTCGCTGACGTTTTAACATGAACCGGCATTCCCACTCTGTGGGTCACAATGGCCTTTGTTATTACTAACCACACTTCCAGTATTTCTAGACTTTTCTACCAAACGTTTGATCGTGTGACGATGGAGAATTTTTCTCCCAGGATATTCGTGTCGAAATTGACTCTGAACAAGTGTAGATGACTTTGTTTCAAAATTTCGTTCCACAATATAATCTTTGTTCTTTCTTCAATCAAAAACTGCTCGTAGTCCATCTTGATATAAGATAAAACATACAGATATGCTATACAACTCCCCTGAAATAGAATATTGACAATTATATACACTGTTCGGACTATTGTACTCATATTAATGCCACGTTTACGACGTTTCAGCTATTGTACGCTCCGGCCTTCTTCAGGTACTAGAAATTTCGAACCGAACCCTTTATTACGATCACTGGGGTATATCATTCAATGTGAGATGCTACTTCTGGTAGCCATGAGATCTCTTAGAGATCTCTCTAAGTTATTTGTTCACCACTGCTGAAACCTGGTATTGCACTAACAACTTTTCGAGTCAAGTCTTTAACCAACACTTTTATCCGCTGGGCAATCTGTCCTTGAGAACAACAGTAATTGAATTTCTGAGACTTATAAACCGAATGTCTCAGTAACCATTTTTTTACAAGAGTTTATTGGAGTAGATCGATCTATCTATCGCCCGGTTCATACTCCACCCACGTCTATTGGACAGGTTAAGAGGCTCATCCCTTGTTTCCTGTTTAGGATATGGTTTCCGGCTTTCTCTTTTCCAATCTTCTCACTTTGTTTTTTTTTTTCAATTGGAGTAGATAGATCTATCTATCGCCCGGTTCATACTCCACCCACGCCTATTGGACAGGTTAAGAGGCTCATCCCTTGTTCTCTGTTTAGGATATGGTTTCCGGCTTTCTCTTTTCCAACCTTTCCACTATTACGTAGCCCCCTGCACACCAGTGGCGTTACCGCCTTGCTCGGGGTGATACGATTAAAAAAAAAAGTTCATATTGCGATCTTTCACACTAATGATTTTCTCTTGCATTCCATATTACTGGTTCCCATATTGTGTTCATCTCTATGCTTGGTTGACTTAAAAGATTTTTCAAGCACAGCATTTGCGCTGATTCTTTAAGTTTACGGAGTTTCCAATAGTGTTGTCTATTTATTATTTCAACTTCATCCCATAAGGGGTGGTGATCCTTTTTCTCCCTCGATATGTGGTCAGGTACGCCTAATTTTTCTATCTCCCCTCATGTTGCTCAACCACGAGGGGAGATAGAATATATATATATATATATATATTTCAGCATGCAGTGTGAGTATAGAAGAATCCAAAGGAGTATCCTGTACATACAGTGGTAGGATGACTCTCTAAGAGAGCTCTAAATATATATGTATCTCCTAATAAAATTAGGTCCCCTAATAAAAACAAATCTCTGTTATTATCAATAATGCCTATTTTTAATAAAATTACCAACAATATATCAATCAACACGAAAGAAATTCTTCATGACAATAATCCATATAATATTCTACAATTTCTTAAAGAAATCAAACTGTATTCCAAAATATGACTTCAACAAAACTACAGCATAAAACATATATATCAACGCTTCTTGTAATTATGTCTGCACAAACCTATATATGCAGAAAAGTTAAGTATCATCTACCATGTATGCAATTGTGAAAGCAGAATAACATATAATCTTTTTTACTTGAGATCTCCCAAGACAATGAAATAACTACTTCTTTTTCATGTGCCGTGTCCTTTCAGGCGTAGGCGATCATAGACTTCCACTTGACTCATGTTGCTCTCAATATTTTTAGCCATAGTATCGCTAAACCCCGCTTCGCCATTCATTTGCTCAGACCTAGCAAGTACGTCTAACGCTGCTTTCTCCTGTCTCTCCTTCATTTTATTCGACATGTGAGTATTAAGTCCCTCAAGCCTTCCTTCCTCATTACGTGTCCCAGGAACCTCATTTGTCTCTTCCTGATATTTATTATCAGTTTTCTTCTCGTTTGTATCCTTTCCAACACCTCATCGTTGCACACGTGCTCCTCAGCATTTATTGGTAAAACCACATTTCTGCTGCCTCAAGCCTCTCCTTCATCCTTGATGAGCATTCACTTCCATACAGAAGGACAGATATCACATAGCAATGCAGCATTCGTTTCTTTGTTTCTAATGGGATTTTCCTGTCTTTCAGTACTCTGGCTAGCTTCTGAAATGCGTCTTTAGACATGCCAATGCGTCTTTGGATCTCCCTGTCGCATTTTCCATCTTCTGTCAAAACACTTCCCAGGTATTTGAATTTTTTACTTGTTTTATTTTAGTTTTTCTGACTTGTAGTTGGCATAATGGTTTTCTCTTTTTGCTGATGACCATACATACAGTTTTCTTTAAGTTTATGCTCAGTCCTTTCTTCTCACTTTTTTTTTGCGAACTTCTGTAGAAGTTCCTGCATTTTCCTTTCCATGTCTGCTATCAGCATCGTGTCATCCGCGTATCTGATATTGTTGAGATTGTGGCTACCAATGACGAATTTATCCTTTTCTTTCTCCCATAATTGCTTCGCTGTAACTACTTGTTAATGAGTGGTCTGTCAACTGACTGGCGTATCTTGCCTTCTTCTTTCTTCTTCTTGTGCCGTATCACTTCAGGGCGTAAACGCCTGCAGTTTCTCTTCCACCGGCCCGACGTGGCTTCCCTGTGTCTCTTCTATAAATACTTTCACGGCTTCTGCTCCGATGAACTTAGATCACTGGTGCCCCCTAAATACGAATTTGCACGAGATACTAGATTAGCAACTAGATCCCACCCTTTTACAGTGAAACCGATAAAATGCAGCCGTAACTTCTACTCCAACAGTTTCTTTCCTCGCACTTCCCGACTATGGAATTCTCTTCCAAACGATTGCTTCCCCGACGGCTACAATCTCCAGGAGTTTAAATGTAAGGTCAATAGACATCTCCTGACACACTAACCTGCTCCCATTCTATCAAGCACTCTTCCCATCTGCCTAACCCTCATCCTCGCTATCCTTACTCATCTGTCATCTTCCTCCTGACATTCCCTATGTCTAACCACTCCTTCTCTTTACCTTCCCCTATGTAGCCCCATGCGCAATAGTGGCAGTGGAATGCCTTGCTTGGGGTGAGATGTTTAAAAAAAAAAAAAAAGATCATGGTATCTCTGCACAAACCTCCCCCGCCATCCACTTGCTCAAACCCATCATATGTCTCGCGCTGCTTTCCCCTATCTTTCTTTCCTCTCTAGCCGTCTTGTGAGTATCAGATTCTCCGAACCCTCCTTCCTCATTACGTGTCCCATGAACCCCAGTTGTCTCTTCCTTATGTTAAGTATATATTTTTCTTCTTGTTTTCACCCTCCTCAACACGTCGTCGTTGCTCACGTGTTTGGTCCATTATATCCTTACTCAATCCTAGAAGATGTCGTCCAACGTTCACTGCCATACAGAAAGACAGATATCACATAGCGGTTTAGCACTCCCTTTTTTTTTTTTTGGTTTCCAATGAGATTTTTCTGTCTCTTAGCTAGTCAATCAGTTAAGTGCCATACGTGATACAAGCTTGGGCGTTCATGTCTCGAAAGAGACATGATTGGCTGGGTAGATGATTATCCCGCACTAGGTTGCCATTGCTTTCTGCGGTAGACTGGTTACCAGCCAAGGCTATAGAACCCAATCTGTCCTGTTATTTAACCCATAATTGGAGGGAAGAAACTCATTAGTACCTTTCCCAAGAGTATTTGCGCGTAAGTGAATGCAAGGAATTCAACTGGAATTCGAACTCGGCTACCCGATTTCTCGTTCCGAGCCGATATCTACTGTACGACAACGCACGTCATTATACTTTGGTAATTTTCTTCTTCCAATCTACTTTTTCTTTTATTTTCCTTCTTTTTTTTTTTTTTGGCAAATCATAGCAGAAATTAACCTAAGTACAAACGTGTTCTTTTTGTAGACACTCTCACATCTCCGACAAACAAACACGATATTAATATAAACAAAGAAGTACTTATTTCTCCCGCGAACCGATATGCCGATATACTAATCTACTACCGGACGCTAAATAAACGCCTCCATTCACCTTAAGTTTCTGCTTATTAAGTTTTGACTGTTATTTATCACCCTATTTAATAGATTGCTGGAAAATTATCTTTTGAAATATATTGATTCGTCTCTCCTGAATCTCCGAGAAGCGGGAACCAAGCTTGATTGGAGTCTCCGAGCAGAGATTTCAACATTTGCTTTTTCCCGCCTATCTGTATATACGTTACAATTTAAACTAAGCACTATAAAAAGGATGAAAACTTTTACGGATTTTGAAGTCACTCTGGGGTCTTTTTTCCCTTCATCAAAATCTGTGAATTTGTTTTCTTCATAGTAAGTCTCGAAAAAGCATTATATAGAATTCATTATTCTTTTATTCATAATGTTGAATGTGTTAAAATCATGAAACTTTTTAACAAGAAAAACCTCAAATTGATGTTACAAATGTCTGCAAAACATTGATTTATTTAAGACGGAATGATCTTATCGGCTCGGAACGTGAAATCGGGGAGCCGAGTTTGAATTCCAGTCGGCTTCTTGAAATTTACTCCTTATATTTTATTACCAACTTTTTAAAATCTTTTTACATACACGCATTCTGCTACTACCAAATATAAACTCTGAAATTCTGTGGGACATTTAGATACATATATTTCTCTTTGAACAATTAATTACATGCATTTTCTCTGTTAACATTTTATTTTTATTCTTACAAATTATTCTCTTAATAAAAGTTTTACTTTAATGTACAAACGAAACACTATATCCTTCCAAATTTCAACATTCAAACTTCAACATTTTGATATTTAAATTATGCGGACTTCGGTTTGTGTTTGACACAAGGTCTATTTGACAAGCATCACCGAAGCCCCTATTGTGAAACTTAAGAATGTAGTTCGTCTGAGCATTTTCCATTGAAATAACGATAGATCATGAGAGGCTTGAAACGTTTCATCTACGTGAAAGGTGTCGTAGAGTGGGAAACTACTATTTGTCATCTACAAGGACGCGAAAAAACTTTTGGCCTCTATCGTGGCTGGAAAGCGAAGAATAGACAGCTCCAGCCTATATATAGCAATAGTCATTAATTCTTAGGCAAAATTTAGCTCTTGTAAAGGTAGAAGATATCAAGAGGAATCAGGTACTTAATGGAGTATTAGATTACCTGAATCGACAGACACTTGAAGAAGGCATAATGGTCGAAGCGGTGGTTAATAACAACAAAGATGAAGACATTAGTTCAAATGAAAATAATATGCATAAATTCATGGAATCTTGGTAAAAACCTCCAAGATCGCTGTTTGAAGCAAAAGATTGTAGTGCAAATGCTTGTTCTGTTGTTTAAAATACCAGAATTTTCGAATACATTGGTTTCTTTTAGATAATGTTTTTCTTTGCGCTTGTTTACTAACAGGTTCTGTTTTTGAGAGGAAATGCTCGGCTCTTCGTGTACCAATGTCTTAATATGTTTATAAATGATTAGATCTTATTGTTCGTTCAATAAGTTAACGCCGCTGCTCATGAGACGTGGGTTGTCAGTGAAGGCTTTTAAATTCCAATCTCGTGCGCATCTGTCGATCTGCTGAAGCGGCGTCGGCATTTTGGGAATACGATAAAGTCCTGTCTGGAACTTCCGCCCACACAACGAGTGATGAGAAAGATGTTAAAAAAGTGATGAGCAAGAAAGATGAAAAGCAAAGGAGAAGAGGAACTATGTACGAATACTGGAAGGTAGGAAAGAAACAAAAATGGTGAAATAAAGAAAGATGAAAGCAAATAAAAGAGGGTGATAGAAAAGAAAAAATGGAGTTCGGATAGAAAGCAAAAAGTTTTTGACATTTTGTGACCCTAGAAAGAACGCTAAATAGCGTCAGATTCGCACATCTGAAATCAGAGCCTCAATTCGTATGCGATTAATAGCGAATTAAAAATTATATATGTATATTTTTAATCATTTCCTCCCAAGCAAGGTGGTACCACCACTGATGTGCAGGAGGCTACATAAGAGAGTTAAAGTTTTAGAGAGGAAAAGAGTGAAGAGAAAGACGAACCACTACAGGGGGAGAAAGAGAAGGGGCAAAAGAAGGATGTGAACACAGGAGTGAAGACAGTTGCGAAGGTAGAGAGACAAGAAAAGAACAAGATATACGGGGTGATGTAGAAAGGATTGAAGTCAAGTTGCTAAGAGATGGGAATTGACATTGCATTTAAATTCCTTGAGGTTGTAGCCGTCAGGAAAGCAAGTATACAGAAGGGAGTTCCACAGTCGGGAAGTGCGAGAAAAAGAAGCTGATGGAGTAAAGTTGTCGGTTGCATTTGGTTGATCTAACTGTAAATGGGTGGGACCTTGTTGCCAGTCTGGTTGCACGCGTAAATTCTTGTGGAGGGGCACCAGTGATCTAAGTTCGTCAGAGCAGAAGCCATCAAAATATTTATAGAATAGACAGAGGGAAGCCAAATACCGCCAGTGAGAAAGTGACTGGAGTCGAGCTACCAGGTCGGGACCGATCACATTACAGATTCTCCTTTGGAGTCTGTCGAGAACACTGAGACGAACAGCAGGGGCATCTGACCAGATATGACAACAGTTTTCCATGTACGGTTGATGGTTGATTTGTATATGTGCAAGATAGATACGCAGAAACCGAGTAAAAAGTATAAGATTAGCGATGACTGATTTAATGGAGTTGCCAAGCAGATTGGCGAAGATGGGCGGCCATTTATGTTTTTAAAATATCAAGCAGATCTTCCAAATTCTGATAATATCTTAAGATAATATCTTTCTACTTGTGCATATTAACTTGGACAATTTATTTTAATTCAGCTGTAAATGTGAAACAGATGGCCATGTTTCTATTGGCACCTCAGCTGAAAAAAAAATTCCTGGACACAAATTATGAAACATTGCACATTAAATGAATCAAAGCATCAAACTGATATTAATAAGTTTCGCGCGTTAAAATTTGCATAATGTTTACGTCATGAATAAGAAAATTTTCTATGAAAATATAAAGTAAAAAATAGGAATATTAACTAAAATTCGGACATTTAGGCAGTCATACTTAAAATGACGCATTTTTAATTTATTTAAAGAAAATGAATAAAATGTTTCTGAAATGATAAATAACTAATATATATATATATATTTGGTTAAATAAAATAAAGACAAGAGGAAAACTATTTTAAATCGCCTACGCGTTTCGTCCTGTGATGGACTTTATCAAGGCAAAAAGACGAAATGAGCTTTATTCTAAATTACTTATCTATAAACAAACAGTGTTGGCAACCACAAAAACGCTCACAAGTCATTTCAAAAGATTAACAGAATATTTTTTTTGTTTTTAGAATTCCTTCATATGTAGCGCAAAGTCACCAGATGTTAAAATGAAGGGAATTCAACCGTTTTCTTTTAACTTTTTAATATGTATGTTAGTCTGTTTTAGAATTCCTTCATGTGTAGTGCAAAGTCACCAGATGTTAAAATGAAGGGAATTCAACCGTTTTCTTTTAACTTTTTAATATGTATGTTAGTCTGTTTTAGAATTCCTTCATGTGTAGTGCAAAGTCACCAGATGTTAAAATGAAGGGAATTCAACCGTTTTCTTTTAACTTTTTAATATGTATGTTAGTCTGTTTTAGAATTCCTTCATGTGTAGTGCAAAGTCACCAGATGTTAAAATGAAGGGAATTCAACCGTTTTCTTTTAACTTTTTAATATGTATGTTAGTCTGTTTTAGTACAATTTCCATAAGTAAAGGTGAGATTAGGAAAAATCCGGGGCGCAAATTGATGTTTTGGTAGTACTGATTGAATTTAATTTATTTTATTTAACCATCCTGTCCTGAATCTCAGATCATAACTGAGTATATTTTTACACACACACACACACACACACACACACACACACACACACACACACACACACACACACATATATATATATATATATATTATTTATTCATAAATTATAACATGGATATGTTACAATATCACTACAAAAGTAGCCATTTTGTTTCAACACATTTGTGTCTTGTCAAGTGATGTGATTGTTCTTAAATGAATGGTTTAAAAGTCTAAAAACGAGCATGGCCCCTTTAATCAGGGTGAGGTATTATTGTATATACAATGTGGACCAATCAGACTAAAGCAACTTCTCATTTGGAAAATATGCAGGCAGGCTTAAGGTTAATTTTGGTGGGTATTGTTATTAAGATTTGATTGAAGTCAGATCATTATTATTAATTAATACTTATATTTACTTTGTTCTTGTTGCTAAAATTATAATTCAATAATGGTATACACACTTGTATATATTTTACGCTGACTACGAGCACACAGTGCTCGTCTACTTTCGTATTGAGCACTTTTTAAAAAATAGTGTTTCTTTGGACAAGGAATATTATTCCAACAATACTTATATATATATATATATATATATATATATATATATATATATATATATATATAATCTGAAATATGTGCCATGTTGTCTTCTCCATTGTGCTTCGAAATCCTTGATCCCATCTTTAAAAAGCGGTCCTGGGTATGACAGTAAACTGTATCCCGCAGCAAGTCTTCTGATTTGGAGGTTGTGAAGAGTATGGAACAACCTCTTAATTGCTGTTATTTCCAGGTCCACCCTGACCCAGAGTGGTAGCACTTGTTAGGGTTCCAGCTATGGGCAAGTAGTTAACCCCCAAATTAGGGTCAAAACACTATGAAAGTATAAAAATAGACTTTTATAGAAATACATACATAAAAGTAGACCTTTATAGAAAGTAATACATTTTTGAAGGAAAAAATATTGCCATAATACATTTTTGAAGGAGAAAATATTACCAGCAATACATTTTTGAATATAAAACTAGAAGACATCTTCAGTTTTCTAAAATAAAAATAAAATTTCATCAAAATCTGACGAAATCAACCTTCTCACTATAACCGAACATTAAAAAACATCTTAAAACCATACCTTTTTGGCATTAAATAACCAACAGAGGTTGATAAGCTGTTAAACAAAACTCAAACTCAAACTCAAAACACATTTTAAAAAAATTCTTATTCATTTATGTGATAAACAGATCAAATGCTTCGGTTACATCTTCCCTTCCTTATTGTAGAATATTTTAATGCGTATGAAAAGCTTAGAATGCTTATATAAGTGATAATCAAAAATTAATAAACAATTAATAATTCATGCTCTGCAGCTTTTGTTCAGTTGACTAAGAAACATGGGGCCGTACGTTGTCGAGTATCAAAATTTGGCCATCATTATTCACAAGTCTAGGATGTTTGTTTTTATATTTTTAGAGCATATACTCAATTTCTCTAAAAATAAAAGGCTGCTGTTATTTTTTCCTTGAGAAAAGAATGAATAATAAATAACCCCTTTGAAAGACCACCATACATTAATCATTAGCAATTTTAGGTTCAGTAGAGGTTTTGGGTATTGTTTTGGTGATTCTTGTATAAACTTGTATAAAGGAGGGACTGCAACCCAAATACATAATTATTAAATTATATAAACCATCAGCCAACAAGGAAATTAACTGTAGTTCCTTGTTTGTCGTTTTCCTAAAAAACAGTATGAAAGATTGCTACGCAACCACACACACACACACACACACACACACACACATATATATATATATATATATATATTGCCCTATATTCGCGGTATATCAATTTGTTTTTGCCTCTTGGTAGCAGCTGGTATATCATTTACAACGCAAACAACATATGTTATGTAGATATATGTTTTAAAGCAGCCAGTGATTTCAGCTTCATATTTGACATTCGGGTCATCGCAGAAATAAAACACTTACACCATATTGTTGAAATAAATTTAACGTGGCCTATGTAATAGCTGACAGCATTGGTTATTGTTCGATCACCGACGTTAAGCAGCGTCGAGCCTGTCCAGCAATTAGATTAGACACTGTTTTGAAACACAGAGTACCACAAGAACATTGAAATGAAAACAGCGATAAAATAAAATCAGACATAGAAACTTCACTTTTAACGGCAAGGAGATCCCGTCTCTAAAAATGAAACAGTGTAAACTTGTGTTGATTCTACGAAGTATCCTCGGATTACAATGTCAAGGAGATACCGTCTTTAAAAATGAAACAATTCAAAACGTTCGTTGATTCTACCAAGTCTAATCTGATTGCAACGACAAGGAGATCCCGTCTCTAAAAATGAAAAAAAGCAGATTTTAGTTGATTTTACCAAGTTTATTCTTATTGCAACGAAAATTAAGTAACGTCTCTGTTCTCACACCAAAGCAAGGTAAAATATCCATTCAACATCCTTTTGAAATTGACAGTAATCTATTACAAATGTTCAAAATGTCCCCCGCTTACACACGCGGTCACCCGTCGGATCACTGACAAGTGGCCACTTTCAAATAATTCTATACGGTGTCAAAAATTGGTTTGGCAGGCATAATCGCACGTTGATAAAGCGTCTCTGAATTATAAATGTCTTCAGCATAAATCAATGGGTTAAGTGACACTATAGACAAAAATACAAAAAACAAACTGAGGTCGTATGAACGCGGAGGTCATAGAATTGGTCCTTCCCTACCTATCCATCTTTCGTAGTAAATGTCAGTCCGTGCACCGCGAACAATGTGACTAAAATGTGCTAGAATCCCATCATGCATGAATTACATGCATCTTTGTATTAACAGGAGTACATCCTCTAGCAGGTCTAAAAGTGAGTTCGAAATAAAATCCTTTTAGACGCAATCTGATACAGCTATGCAGCCTTGCGTCCGTTACTATTTGGGCGGCCATTTGTAAAATTCAGATGTTCCTGCTCACGATATTAATAAACTGCCATTATTAAACCGAATACTTCTCAGCTAACTCACTGCAACACACGTTAAATGATGAAGATATACTGAACACAAATATACACGAATAACAAATGTAACCTAGTGTACATGGCAACACAGGGCCATCTACCGTAAATTTCCTTTAAACTTAATAACTCAATAATTGCGGACATACACTACAGGCCATAGTTATTAGGCCACCCGAGTTTCTTAAAAAATGATGTATTTCATACTACTTTTTAGTATTTATTGCCAAGTGGATAATTGTAAATAAAAATATAATGGTTCTTTTGTTAATACTGCACAGTAACACGTGACGTACTTAGACGGAAAATTCTCGAGAGTGCCGCTATAGAATCTTACCAAAATATAAATCTCGGTCTTTTTCCAAACATCTCCATTCCCGATAGAATTACTCCGTTTACAATCCTATATACAATACTATCTTCTTCTTCTTCATCACGTGTCGTATTCCTTCAAAACGTAGGCGAATATGGACTTCCACTTGGCCCTGTCTCTTGTCTCTCTCAATATTTGTCCTCTTCGTATCTGTCGCAAACCCCGCTTCCATATCCATTTGCTTAAGCCTATCAATTATGTCTCACACTGCTTTCCCCTCTCTCTCTCTTTCCTTCTCTCCGTCATGTGAGTATTAAATTCTCCAGACAAACTTACCTCATTACGTGTCATAGGAACTTCAGCTGATGTTAAGAGTTTTCTTCTCATTTGCATTCTATCCAACACCTCATGTGCAAAGTCCACTGTATCCTGTAGAACCACAATTCTGCGGTCTCGAGGCTCTCCCTCATCCTTGACGAGATCGTCCAACATTCACTTCCATACAGAAGGACAGATATCACATAGCAATCCGGCACTTCTTCTTTGTTTCCAATGAGATTTTATTGTCTTTCAGTAATCAGTTTAGCTTTTGAAATGCGTCCTTGGCCATGCCAATGCGTCTTTAGATCTCAATATCACGCTTTCCATCATCTATCAGAACATTTTTTTTTTGATCATATCACCACGAGCAAGGCGGTAACGCCACTGATGGGCAGGGGGCTACGTATGAGTGAAAAGATTGGAAAAGAGAAAGCCGGAAACCACATCCTAAACAGGAAACAAGGGATGAGCCTCTTCACCCGTTCAATAGACGTGGGTGGAGTGTGAATCGGGCGATAGTTTAGTCTATCTACTCCAGTTAGAAAAAAAAAGAGGAAAAGAATGGAAATGAGTAAAAGAATGGAAAAGAGAAAGCCGGAAACCACATCCTAAACAGGAAACAAGGGATGAGCCTCTTCACCCGTTCAATAGACGTGGGTGGAGTGTGAACCGGGCGATAGTTTAGTCTATCTACTCCAGTTAGAAAAAAAAAGAGGAAAAGAATGGAAATGAGTAAAAGAATGGAAAAGAGAAAGCCGGAAAGCACATCTTAAACAGGAAACAAGGGATGAGCCTCTTCACCTGTTCAATAGACGTGGGTGGAGTGTGAACCGGGCGATAGTTTAATCTATCTACTCCAATTAGAAAAAAAAAGAGGAAAAGTATGGAAATGAGTAAAAGAATGGAAAAGAGAAAGCCGGAAACCACATACTAAACAGGAAACAAGGGATGAGCCTCTTCACCCGTTCAATAGACGTGGGTGGAGTGTGAACAGGGCGATAGTTTAGTCTATCTACTCCAATTAGAAAAAAAAAGAGGAAAAGAATGAAAATGAGTAAAAGAATGGAAAAGAGAAAGCCGGAAACCACATCCTAAACAGGAAACAAGGGATGAGCCTCTTCACCCGTTCAATAGACGTGGGTGGAGTGTGAACCGGGCGATAGTTTAGTCTATCTACTCCAATTAGAAAAAAAAGAGGAAAAGAATGGAAATGAGTAAAAGAATGGAAAAGAGAAAGCCGGAAACCACATCCTAAACAGGAAACAAGGGATGAGCCTCTTCACCTGTTCAATAGACGTGGGTGGAGTGTGGACCGGGCGATAGTTTAGTCTATCTACTCTAATTTCACACTTATTTAATTTTTTCACTTGTATTATTTTAGTTTCTCCTACTTGTATTTGGCATATTGATCTCCTCTTTTTGCTGATGACCGTACATTAAGTTTTCTTTAAGTTTTATACTCAGTCCTTTCTTCTCGCTTTCTCTTGCTACCTTCTGTAGAAGGTCCTGCATTTTTTTTTCGTGTCTACTATCAGAACCGAGTCATCCGCGTATCTTATATTGTTAAGATTGTGGCCACCAATGACGAATCCTGGCAGAATTGTTTCGCTGTATATGTTGAATAGATCCGGTGAGAAAACATTTCCTTGTCTTACGCCCCCTTTCTATTTTTGCATACCTGCTGAATTCATTTCTTACCCGTATGCAAGCGGTTTGCTACCAATACAAACTATAGAAATGTTAAAGAATTAAAAGAAAATGGTTAAGTTCTTAAGCATATATTATTGCATGGAAAATGCGCGCATGAAAAGTAACATTTTTAAGATTATATTAAACCTGGAAACGAACAGAACAAGATATTAAACCTGGAAAAGTAAAGGACAATACATTCCAGTGAAGTAAAGTTTGAGTTTAAGTTTTAGTTTTGTTTAACGGCATATCAACCTCTGTGAGCTATTTAATGCGAAAATGGTTGGGTTTTAAGGTATTTTTTATATGTTCGGTTATAGTGAGAGGGTTGCTTTAGTCAGATTTTAATGAATTTTATTTTTATTCCTTTTGTATTCAAAATTATTTTGCTGAATTTTTTTTCCTTCAGAAATGTGTTATGGCAATAATTTTTTCTTAAAAAATGTATTGTTGGTAATATATTTCCTTCAAAAATGTATATTTTCTATAAAAGTCTATTTTTATGGATATATTTCTATAAAAGTGTATTTTTGTACTTGCATCGTGTTTTGACCCCAGTTTGGTGGTTAACTATTTGCCCATAGCTGGGACCCTAACAGGTGCTACCACTCCGGGTCAGGCAGCGTAATAATACCTTTGGACTTACTTATTTCTATATAACTTATTATTAACACTTTCAATATCTTGTTTCTTGTTACACTAATACACTGTTTTGAACCTGACTTCTTGTTCCGTGTTTTACTTCCGGCACAAACCGATTCACTACAAATTTGCGGCGAAGTTACGCCGCAACTCTACAACAAATTGGCGACGAAGATCCAGAAAACATTCTTTGAAAAGGGATTGTTGGATCATCTTGCTTGCAGAAATTCATTGAAAACGTTTGCTGGATCGTCATGTTTGTGAACATTCATTAAAATTGTTTATTAGATCAACCTGCATTTCAAAGCATTTACTAGCTCGCCCTGTTCATAAAGCTTTTTTAAAAGCGTTTTCTGGATCAACCTACCTTTAGATATCCTTTGAAAGCCTTTGCCGAATCACCCTGTCTGTAAGCATTCTTTGAAATTTTTGATGGATCACCTAGCGTGTACATATGCTTTGAAAGCATTTCCAGGATCATCCTGTTTATAAACATTCTTTAAAAGCGTTTGCTGGATCACGTTGTTTGTAAACATTCTTTGAAATCGTTTGTCGGACCGTTACATTTGTAGATCTTGTTTCACAATATTTGCTAGATCGCCCTGTTTATAAACATTCTTTGAAAATATTTACTGGGTCACTCTGTAGACATTCTACTGGATCACTTTGTGTTTTGAGATTTTTTGAAAGCGTTTGTTGGAACGTCTGTTCGCAGATATTTTGAAAGAATTTACTGGATCACTTTGTTTCTAAACATTCTTCGAAGGCGTTTACTGGGTCACCCTGCTTGTAGATATACTAGCCGTCTAGAATGAAAACGGATCAAAATTATTGGATTTACAAGGAAGATTTAAAAAAAATATGTTTTTTCTCCGCTGGGATTTGCTTGATTGCTGGCCAAAGAAAAGAAAAAACGGTGAGGAAGTGATACGAAAATCAATATAAAACCTTAGGAAATCCGCATTTGTAAGAGAATCTGGAGGAAAAATAAAATTACAACTTAAAAAAGGAAAGATAAATGACAGGAATGGCAGAAAAGATAGAAAAGGCAATACAAAATGGAATCTAAACTTATTTATAAATGGAACTTTGTGTGTGTGTGTGTGTGTGTCTGTGTGTGTGTGTGTGTCTGTGTGTGTGTGCGTGTGTGTGTGTGTCTGTGTGTCTGTGTGTGTGTCTGTGTGTGTGTGTCTGTGCGTGTGTGTGTGTGTGTGTGTCTGTGCGTGTGTGTGTGTGTGTGTCTGTGTGTGTGTCTGTGTGTGTGTATGTCTGTGTCTGTGTGTGTCTGTGTGTGTGTGTGTGTGTCCGTTACCTATAGAATCCGAAACGGCTGAACCGATTTTCTTGAAAATTTACACAGTTGTACTATAAGTGTCTGCGAGTGTTCTTAGCTAGGTTTTGTGTCGAGGTACTACCAATAAATATCGAAAATCGATAATCGAAAAAATCGGGTTATAGAAGGAGTTGTCCGATTTTAATCAAATTTGATACACTCATAGACAAAGACATAAGAAACGATATTCAGAAGTTTCAAGGTTGCAATTCTTACAATAGTGCAGAAAATCGATATATATATATATATATATATATATATATATATATATATATATAAAAGGCAAGATGTTTGTGTGTGTGTCTGTTTATCTGCCTGTATGTCTGTATTTTTTTAGCCCTTTTATTTTAGTTTTTGCTTCGGGTTTGGCTCCAAGTAGGTATAATTGTAGTTTTTAGTCTCAGCCCTGATACTATTTACACAGAGGACTTATTTAGCCTTCAAAATTCAGTTTAAGACAAATAAAAAACTTATTTGATATCGATACTAGGAAATCAAAATTTGAGTTACATCCATTCATTTTTCTTTCAGTCTACGGTTTCGCTTTAACTGGAAACAACTATTGCTTTTTAGTCTTTCGTGCCAACGTCCAAAGAGTCTGAGTCTGAGCTCCAAGACAATGGATTAGTTTTAAAGCTTTCATTACTCCCGAGCAACGCCGGGCTATACTGCTAGTGTTAACTTTAGCCGTTTCTTTATGAGGAAATATTTAGCATTCATTGAACCAGCATTTAATGAATACTCGTGTTATACTTTCTATCGCTATTTGGCCATCAGTCTATGATCAAAGTAAGTACCACCACATATTTTCGATTCTTAAGTGTTAAATTGAATTTTAAAAATAAAAAAAAAATTTTCTTGAAGTTTTAATTTTAGCTTAATTGAAATCTAAATTATTAAAATTACTATTTCAGTAAGTAAAATACTCTGGTGTATTTCAAACAGAAATTATACTGAATGGAATCTAAACTTTTGAAATATTAAAAAGATTTTCAATTTTTCGGCGATTTTTGAGCGATAGACACATTTGTTAGATCGGTTTTTAAAATCTTGCAAAATTAAAGAATACGTATGTGACACGTTATTTGTAGAAAATTAGCAAATTTACAGTTAAATTAATTGGATTTGAAATAAACATTACTTGTTTATGGCATAAGATTTAGAATAGAATATTACTGAATTGCAGAGGTCTTATCTTGCTGACATTTGAAGTAATACAGCCACTAGTAAACATGTAGTAAATAGACGATAAACAGAAATAAAAAAAATAACCAAAACTTCGAGCGTATTCAAAAGGATAATTTTCTTTTTAAGTTAAGAAAACAAATTTTGATCTTCCCTCTTAAGAATAACACATAGATCTTAATGATTAAACTTTGTTTTTATTAGGCTTGAGCCCTTTTAATATTATGCTATGCAGTTTTTCCGCGAATGAGTAGACATACCAAGATCAAAGTGTAGTATCAGTTCTCCTTATCTCTAACGGTAATGGTTAAATTAGCCGTTTCATTACCAAGGAGAAACGAAGAGATGTGACCCGAATCAGCAGAGAACATGCAACGTCATCGATGATACTTCGTCGGTTAACCATTGCCATCCCTCGAGCTTGCTGGATCTTCTCATCAGTAGTTGAAGGTTGACAGGCGTTCTGCTCCATCTTCTTGAGTCATTTTTAAACTTTCCGACTCTTTCATACACACGTCTACGCGGTACTGCACTTTCGCAGTATTGTGTTAAAAGTCTCCAATGAATTTCAGCCTCTGACACATTGTCCAACCAGAAAAACCGGACAACTCTTCTTTGTTTTTACTTTGTGCACACTGCTTGAGAAGTGGCTATGCTTACACTGTAACAGCAGCAAGAAAACTGGCACGCTTACGCAGAAACTTCGATTACGTGATCACAATTTTACCAAGTATCAGCACGCATGAGCAGTAAGCAGTGTTGACAAACCGAAAGATACGTTGCAGCGAAAATTCGGACAGGTTTCAGCTTACGCCCGTAAAAAGTGTTTTTAGATTTAAATAACCTGAAAAAGGTCGTTTAATTTCTATACTTCCTCACTTGAGCGAGTTGTGACACAAGGTCGGTTTAAGTAATATGAAAAAGGCCGATAAGCTGTAAAAAAGCAATAATTTCTTTTCATTCTAAAGTTTAAATGATTCTTGTACTGATATGAAGAGTCTTGGTTTTATTCATTTGAATGACAAGGAAAGGAACCGTCACCTCACTTTGGATGGATTGACTTAAAAAATAACCTCGCTTCAAAGTCGTTATTATCTTCTTGCATAAAATCGCTTGAATTACCCAAGCTTGAAAATCATAATCGTATTATATGAACATCTGTAACTAATTAAGGAGACTGGTTTACTCGTAAGAAATGGGAAATGTTTTTTGAGTGGTGGTTGGCGGTGAGGGATAATTTTTGTACAGTAGCCTTCTTTCGAGCTATCTTCTGCCGAATCAATCACGAAAAATATTGATTTAATCGGAATCTTTTTCGATTTTGATAAACATCAATACTTTTAATATTAATTTTTATATTTTCAATATTAATTTTTATATTTTTAAAAAGTGGTCTTACTTGTAATACCGATTTAGTATAAGTCACGAGTTATTAGTTAGGATGATTCACTTTACAAATGTCAAGTTTGTAATTGTGGTTTTGACTCATGTATATACACTATTTACATTATTCGAACTATTGTCCAAATCTTGGTTGCCATTTGTACGACTTTTCGGCCGTTGTACGCTCCGGACTTCTTCAGGTGATAGTAATTTCGAACCGAACCCTTTATTATGATCACTGGGTTATATCATAATCATTCCTTATGCAAAGCCTTTTTTGTTAGTCATAAGTTATCTTCCTCTAACCTGACTATCTAATTTACTTGCTCATTACTGCTGTAGCCTGGTATTGAACACACAACTCTTTGGATCAATGTCTATATCTATTGGGTCATGTGTCCTTAAGGACAACAACAACTGAACTTCTGGGACTTATAAACCTCATGCTCAGTAAGAATTTTTTACCAGAGTTCATATTGCAATTTTTGATGTTAATAATTTTCTCTAGTATTTTTGAGTTTTCTCTTGTATTTTTTACCAGATTTCATACCACAATTTTTGGTGTTAATGGTTTTCTCTAGTATTTTTTCAGAAATTCAGTTGTTTTTGTCCTTAAGAACACATGGCTCAATGGATATAGACGTTGGTTAGTTCCAGTGACTTGACCCAAAATGTTCACAGATAAACATCTGAGGTTAATAATTAGTTATCTTAAATGAAGAATGAACGATTATTTTATAAATCGGATAATCTTTTAACCACCGTAGAGAAACTTTCCTAACAGCCATCAGTATGGCTAATGCAAATCTTCTTTAGAGCAAAACACTGCGCCTCCTTAGCCTCACTCTCTCAATCGACCCGAAGTGGAACGACTACATCGAATGTATAGCTGCATCTAGTGCTAGAAATTTTGTGTCTCTGTCTTGAGCCAGAAAGTTTTTCTCGTCAGAATCCATCTTGCACATTTATCTATCTACCATTCGTCCATGTATTGAATACTGTTACCACAATGCTTCTGATACTCATCTAAAGGTTCCCGGCGAAATCCAAAGAAAATTCTGAAATTTAATCGGTCCTGACCTGGCATTTCGACTTCATTCGCTTTCTCACCACCGTGATGTGGCTTCCCTTTGTCTTTTCAACAAATATTTTAATTGCAATTAATCTGACAAGCGTCTTTCCCTAGTGCTTAGTCCACACAAGCGTGATACTGGTTTGGCATTTAGGTCCCATCTGTTTACTGACGACACAGTTCACTATAACCGCCACCTCTACTTGAATGGTTTCTTTTCTCGCAATTCCAGCCTGTGGAAGTCCCTTCCGTTTACTTTCTTCTTTGATAGCTATAATATCCAAAATTTAAATGCAACGACAATTGCCATCTTCTTTCTTCTTGAATCTCGTCCGTCATTTATCCTTTCTCAACACCCCCACTAGATCCAGTTTTTTCTCTCCTTCTGGATCTTGCGCACTAGTGGCGGTCCAGCCTTGCTTGGGGTGAAATGATGAAAACAAAACCTGTTATGTCGTGAGTAAGAATAAATAACTCAACAACAGGAATAGGTTAATTGTTGTATTCCGTGAAAATAGTATTTACAAAGGTTATTAGTATCCAATACAAGAATAAAGGTTAATCGTCTCAACCGTCGTAAGACGTAGTATGAGCAATGGGTACTTCCGGGTCGTCACCGGAAGTCTACGACTGACTTGTCGATCGGCTGCTCGGCACACTCTCGTCCGTAGATGCCGCCATTACTTTACATAGTAATGGAATAGTCCATTATAGCCGAATAGGCGCGGGCGTCCCAACAAAACCAAAACAAAAAAATGCATAATTTTGTTTATTTATACATAGTGTTGCAGCAAAATCCGACACTTGACAAAAAGAAAACGAAATAGGCAATAAAAACAAAAGTTGTATATGCAGAGACCCGACAGTTTATTTAGCAACAGTTAGAGTTACATACTATATTATTTTTCAATGTAAACGCCGGCGGCGACGACAAACATCTCAAGGCGGGTGCGAAATGAGTCACACGATGGCAGCTTTCAGAGAGTCGACCGTGCTGTGGGCGTGCTTGTTGGACTTGGCCTCGATTACGCCTCAGAAGAAATATTCAAGAGGTTTGCAGTCGGGTGAGGAGGGCGTCCACAAGTTCGGCAACCAATGGTGAGGAACATTGTTGAGCAGCAACTCCTGGGTCGTCTTGGCCTTGTGTGCAAGAGCGGAGACGTAGGGGCATCTAACGGCGATCTCGTTCATCCAGGGTTTCACCAAGCTCCTCAGCACCTCCTGGTAGATCTCAGCGGTGACTCTCAGACTCTTTTGAAAGAATGCTAATGAAAAGAATTTCGTCCAGGATCCGACAAGAAACAAGTAGAACGACATGTGAATCTGCAAAAACATCGTGGAGATTCCTATCGGGAAGCATACAAAGTTTCCCTCCTCCTTCATGGTCCTTGGCGTCATCTCCAGTGAGGGGGACGTCATATCTCCGTTCTTTTTTCAAAAGGGCTCTGTTCCGCCAGCCACTTGCTCTGGCCCATTAAGCATGTCTCGAGTTGCTTTTCCCTGCTTCTCTTTCGTCCGGTGAGTATTAGATTTTCCTTCCTCATTACGTGTCCCAGAAACTTCAGCTGTCTCTTTCTGATATTAAGTATTATTTTCCTTTTTGTTTTCATCCTATCCAAAACCTTCTTATTGCAATCGATATTGTAAGCAGGGCCCCCGCTTAAAAATAAATGTGTCGCGCTTTAAGGGATATCTAAAATTTGCTAACGCAAATAAATTATTTTACCAAAAATATTTTTTTAAATATTTTTACTAGTGCGACACTCTGTTTAATTAAGGGTCAGTCAGTTGAGTGCCATACGTGATACACGCTTGGGCGATCATGTCTCGACAGAGACATGACTGACTGGGCAGAAGATTATCCTGCAGTAGGTTGCCATTGCTTTCTGCGGTAGACTGGTTGCCGACCAAGGCTATAGAACTCAATCTGTCCTGTTATTTAACCCATAACTGGAAGGAATAGACGGATTAATACCTTTCCCAAAGGTGTTTGCGCGTAAGTGAATGTAATGAATTCAGCTGGAATTCGAACTCGGCTTCCCGATTTCTTGTTCCGAGCCGATATCCAGTGCACCACAACGCACATCCCTTAATTAAGGGTAGATTCTCATTAAAAGAAAATCTATTAGATTTATCGATTATACCTCATTTCCAAGCGTAAGTATTGCAAGGGACTTTGTGCAAAGAGATGACATGGAAGGTCTACAGAATGCTATTCGGCTAAGATTATTTCTCCCAAATTTTCCGTTTTGACGAAGGGGACCAGTAATGCTTAAAATCTATAAGTGATATTATATACACCAGTAATTATATTTTCCTATCTATCATCTACTATTTAATATACCAAAAGCTTACACCCGTCTTAAAATTAAAACTAGGTCAGATAAACCCAGCTTATGAAATTCGTTTCTAAATAGCTTTTCGTAAACAATCAACATTCTTTCGGATCACTGAAGACGTCGGGGCGATAAACGTAAGCAAACCGAAAACCACGCTCTACTAAAGACTGGCAAAGATCTAAAATATGTAGATTTGCTTGTCATCTAAAGATAATACCATAACAGAGATAATATAAAAAAAAAACAGAACAAAAAAACTCATGTTTAACACAATATTATGAAAAGGAGAAAAAAGATATAAAGAGATGGTTAATGTTTCATTTATTCGAACAAAACTTAGCGCATACTTAAGCTCGCATTTTTCACTGACATGAACTGGAGCGATTATATTAAATCAGTGGCTAGGTCTGGTGTTAAGAGGTTTGGTGAAGGAATCAAATATGTATATATGATCCTTATATTATACAAGTGGGTTCGTGCCGTCATTTTTTACGGCAAAATATTTATATTAAGTACCTCCAAAATTTCGGCATAAACTTTCGATACCTAAGTTTAAAATGAAATTTTTAAAATGCAAAAAAATAATTCTTGAAGATTTCATTTTACATTTAATTAAAAGCTTAATAATTAAATTATTATTTCCATCAAGTACAAAATTCTGGTGTATTTCAAATAGAAATTATATAGATTGAAATATCACATTTAATTTTGATTTCTTAAAATTTTCTTAAAAGGGCCATTTTCTTAATTTAAGAAATTTGTAAACAAACAAAAATTCATCGATTTTAAAAATATTTCAAAACATTTTTGACATTTTATTTTTATAATCTGATTTTAAAGCAATATTACTTACTTAGAGCATAAAAAATAATATACAACCAATTATTAATGATTGGTTGTGTTTATCTGATCGAACGTTTGACGGACTGTTGAATGACGAAGCGATGACAGCTGCTATGCATGACCATAAATAACAATTTTCATAAATCTAAAGGAAGGGACAAAGCTCTTAAATTACGTAACCTTTTCATAATAATGGCTATTTTAGTCAGCCATACAGAAAATGAGAGACGTATTAAGTAAATAAAAATTATTTTAAAAATAGATAGCACCACTACGTTTAATAATCTTTGCAATTTTGGACTTGTAAATTTCGTTTCTACTAAATTATCATATCCAATGGAAGTCTCAACAGAGAATTTTACATAATTTTAAACTATTATAAATTATTATAATTAAAATGTAAAAAAATTTAAAAACTTTTTGTAAAATTCATTATTCATCAGAAAAATTTTTATTGCTTCAGACAATAATGTCTTTAATATTACTTATTTACAAGAGCAATTAAAAGCTTTTCTATTGAAGTAATATTATAGTTTTATTGTATTAATTAAATTTCAATTCAGAGCAGATTTTTATTTAGATAGCACTAATTTGAAAACAAAGTAGGTGATTTACACTCTCACAGACTCCTACTTTTAACAAAAAAAAATGAGGGGAAAAGAAGGTCCTGTGCTAAATTTCATGAAATTAAGTAAGTGGTGGTAACATACTTTAATAAAAAGTTTTTTTACCAAAATTTTCTAAGGCCGGTAGATATAAATATATAATACTGTTTCATTAAAAACAGAATATCTACTTAAATACGAGTATCGATCAAAAATAATGTTCAAAGAATTCATTTCAAATTTTCGGTTGCTTATAACTAAGTTTCGTTAAAATTCGTTAATTTCCGTAACATGTTTACATTTGTTGACATTACGATACATTTCAGAGCAGATGTGTTTGTTTACGATGGATCGAAAATTGTGTTATATAGGCTTGATAAAAACCTCATTTAGACTGGAGGCTATTCGAGAGGTCTAAGACGTTACCAGATCAAATGGTAGCTTCCCCTATATAGATCGGGGTCGCAGGTTTGAATCCTGCCGAATGGCACACATTTTCGTAATAAAAATTTATCGTAAATAATCAGGCCGGTAGATATAAATATATAATACTGTTTCATTAAAAACAGAATATCTACTTACATACGAGTATTGATACAAAATAATGTTCAAACAATTCATTTCATATATATATATATATATATATATATATATATATATATATATTCCATTTGTAAACGAGTTATTATGCGACTCAGGTTTCTACCATGAGTAGTGTCTTCAGGCGATTGTCAATAACTGCACTGAAGTAAAAAAATTAAAAAAAAAGACACAAAATATCCTTATTAAAGCAAACAAACCCAACAACATCGATCAAATAAATCCCAGGGAATAAGAAAAAAAGATAAATTAAGAAATCACAAAATCTTATAAAAAGTCCCTAATTCCTATATTGAAAATATTAACAACGAAGCTAAAATTATTAGACAAATTAAATTTAAGCCAAAAAATACAACTTTTAACAGACAAAAAAGCTTTCTTAACAATCAAAGACCATAACGAAGATTTTCCTAACAGCCCATCATACCGACTTATAAATCCAACAAAAATAGAAGTGAGCAAAATAAGGCATCAAATATTAAAAAAAATATTTGTGACTTGCTAAGAACAGCCACTCAAGCTAACCAGTAGAAGAACACAAGTGATTGCATTTCCTGGTTCTAAAAATTCGAATGCAAAAATAAATACACGTTCATTAAATATGATTTCAAAAACTTTTACCCATCAATTTTTGAAAAAGGTTTAATGGAAGCGTTCAATTTTGCTAAAAGGTACATAAAATACTATCTGAACATATTGATATAACCCTACATTACCGCAAATCAATACTTTTTTCACAAAGGTAAAGCATGGATTAAAAAATCAAACAACGGCACATTTGATGTACCACAAGGATCGTATGATGGAGCAGTAATTTTAGAATTGATGGGCATATACATTTTAAATGAAATCAACAAAATAATTCATATTGACAACCACGGATTATACAGAGATGACGGATTAATTGACAACAAAAGAGAAAGTGATAAAATGAGGAAAGAGCTTTTCAAACTATTAAAAAACTAGATTTTGATATAATAGTAGAAACAAATAGATAAGTAGTACACTATTTAAATGTCGAATTTAATTTACAAACTGGCAATGTATCGCCATACATGAAAACAAACACTAAGTTAACATAGATAAATACAAAATCCAACCACCCCAAAAGTATAATTAGGCACATTCACAAAGGAATAGAACACAAACTATCAAATAATTTGATCAAAGGAAAAATATCTATGAAGATGCACTAAGAAAATCTGGCCATAAAAACATTTCACAATAAAATACTTAACAAAACAAACAAAAACGATATAAGAAAACGAAACATTGTCTGGTTCAATCTACCATTTAATTTAGAGGTAAAGACCAAAATAGGACAAATATTTTTAAATTGATAGATAGACACTTTCCAAAAGAATCAGAACTAAACAAAATTTTTAATAGAAACATAATAAAGCTAGATTATATTAGTATTAGTAATTTAGATAGTTTCATAAAAACAAAACACCAGAAATTTAGATAGCATTGTACAAAACAAGATCACTAATAAAGAATGCAACTTAAGGACAAAAATAAATGTCCACTACAAAGACTTTGCAAATGAAAAGAAGTCATTTACAAGGCAAAGGTACATGACTTAAATGGCCAAAATAAAATATATTTGGGTTCAACCAAAGATACCTTTAAGACCAGGTGGTTCAATCACAAGTCTTCCTTCAAAATAGAAAACTTAAAAAAACTGTACAAAATTGGCTAGCAACGTGTGGAAATGGAGATCAAAATATGGAAAAACCCAGACATAACGTGGAGTATAGTAAAAACAGCCAAGCCTTACAACGTTGGCAAAATATGTAGACTGTGCCAGGAAGAAAAGTTAGAGAAAACAAAAACAAAAATTAACTATTGAATGAAGGAACGGAAATTATGACTCAGTTTAACCATACTAAACAATACCTAATAGGTTCATACAACCATTGATGAAAACGTGATAATTTCTTGCAATTTCAAAAATGGCTCGTTTAAAAATTCCCTGCCACGTGACCGTTAAAAAAAACCCATCGTTACTTGAGCGTTCTTAAAAAATGTAAACGGTAAAATCAGTTATTGAAAATCGCCTGAAGACACAATTCATGATAGAAACCAGGGTCGCATAATAACTCTTTTACAAATAGAAAATATTCAACAGTTTTTATGCTAACGTCCCTGTAACCTATCTGAAGATGGCACATGTGAGCCGAAAGCTTAGAGCTAACATAATAAAAAAAGAAATTCAAATATTGGACAATTTTTCTCTTTATTTTTACCAGAAATTTTGAGCCAAAATACGATGTTTAGAACGGCTCATGATTAAACATAATAGACATTCATTGTCACTTATATTTAACAATATATGTTTAGAAAATTATCTGCTGCCTCGATACTCTCTCTCTCTCTCTCTCTCTATATATATATATATATATACATATATATATATATATATATATCTTCATTAGTAAGAGTTGCTGAATGGCAGTCAGTATACATTCTCAAGGGCATGTGTAGTCTAATTATATCACAGAATTCCTCCGTATGGAAATAGTTACTTGTTGAAAGTTTATGGAGACCACTATGTAGATGTGAGCACAGTTCTACAACACCGTTCAATGACAGTTTTTAGCGTAATGTGTTTTAGAGTTACATTTAATTTTCTTTTTTAAAATCTTGCCACAGTTCACGATCGATGATGAACCACATAGGACTTAAAGGCCCTGATATAAAAAGGTTACGATTGTAGCGTTCGGGGAAGCATACACGTGGGATTTCGTACCACAATGCAGTGGTTATTAGATAAAATTTGTCTGTGGGGAACTTCCTTCTTTCAGTCGGAATATGGAGTTGTAAGTGTGCTAAGAATGGCGCGTCTTAGCTGTAAAGTTTTTCTGTACAGGCGGAATTACAGGATATGACTTGTCTAAACCTTTATATATAGATATAACGATTGTGTACACACAGGCGTGCGACGTCTCGTCTGTGGCAACGGTATTGCAGGACGGGGAGTATGTCATCCCTACAATTATGAGTAATCAACTCTGGATTTTATATAACTGTTTCGTTATTCATTTTTCTAAAAATACTTTCACGGCTTCTACCCCCTATGCATGAATTTACTCGAGCTACTAGACTAGCAACTAGGTCCCACCTTTTTACAGTGAAATAAAATGTGACCGCTACTGTTACTCTATCAGCTTCTTTTCTCGCACTTTCCGCTTGTGGAATTCCCTTCCGTATACTTGTTTTCCCGACAGGTACAATCTCCAAGAATTCAAATGTAAGGTCAATAGTTATCTCCTATCTCACTGACTCGCATCCTTTCTCTCATGCTCTTTTCTCGGTCTACTCTACTCTCATCACACGAGTATTCTCACCCTTCTCTTACTCTTTTCTTGACACCCCCTATAACCTGCCCCTCTTTTTCATCACTTTCCTCGTTTGTACCCTCCTGAACACCAGTGACAGTAAAACTGCCTTGCTTGGGGTGAAATGCTTAAAAAAATAAAATAAAATCTGTCCATTCTTTTATCTTGACATTGCGTTAGTTACTTAAAGACAAGTCATAGTGCAACTCACGACCACTGGAAGTGAAGTTTATTTTTAGTATTGGTTTGACTTTGCTATAATTCGATGCTATAGTTTGCTTAAGAAAGTTTTACTTTTTACATTTGAAATAATTAATTTAATTGAATAAATATAAAATTTATTTTCGACTCATATTTTGGATAAACCACATCCGGCAGCAACAATTCTGATCAGGAGATTAGCATTTTGAGGAGTGTGGAACTACTGTTGTTCCCACGTCCACCATGACCTGGGGTGGTGGGGCGTGTAGTACCCCAGCTATTGACAAATAGTGAACACCCAAATACTATGAAAGTACAAAAGAAATACATTTTATAGTAAAAAAATACTAGCAATACATTATTGTATTAAAAACAATTACCAACGAAATGTATTTATAATAAATTTTAAAGCAGAATGACCAACAACACATTTTGTAGTTGAATCCAAAAAATTGTGTTAAAATATTTACATTTTTACATTCATTAATGCTGACAGATTGATACACCGCAGAACAAATTCAGCACAAAAGACCTCTCATCGGGAGATTGTATGTTTTGAGGCGAGTGGAACTACCCCTTAACTAACAACAGTTCCCAGGACCACCCCGAGTGGGGATGGTAGTACCTGTTAGGATTCCAGTTATGGCCAAATAGACTACATCCGTGAGATTTTGAGGAGTGGAACTACCTTTTAATTGTTGCTGCTCCCAGGACCACACCGACTGGGGATGAAAGTATCTCTTCGGGTTCCAACTACGGAAAAATAGACTACAGCAAGTTCACTGATCGTGAGATTTTGAGGAACGTGGAACTACCTTTTAATTGTTGTTGTTCCTAGGACCACTCTGGCTGGTGTTAATAGTGCCTGTTAGGGTTCCAGCTACAGAAAAATAGACTACATCCGGCAGCAAGGCCACTGATCGTGAGATTTTGAGAAACGTAGAACTACTTTTGAATTGTTGTTGTTCCTCGGTCCACCCCTATTGAGTATGGTACTACCTGTTAAGGTTCCACCGATGGACAAATAGACTACAACAGTCAACGAGGTCTCTGTTCCTGGTTAGGAGATTTTCACGTACCTCTTAATTGTTGTTGTTCCTAGGTCCACCCTGACCGGGAATTGTTGTAACTGTTAGAGTTCTAGCTTTGGAAAAATAGCCTATATCCAGCTGCACGGCCTCTGATCGGGATGTTTTTAGATGCGTGGAACTACCTCTAATTATTGTTGATCCCAGTTTCACTCCGACTGGAAATAGTACCTGGTAGGGTCCCATCTATCGGCAAATAGATTTCATCCTGCATTAAGGCCTCTGATCGGAAGATTGGAATTTTGAAGATCTTGGAACCAGCTTTTAACTGTTCTTGTTACCAAGTCTTTTATAATCCGGGTTGGTAGCACTTGTTAGGAATCAATCCATAGGTAAAAAGTGAACCCCCAAAACAATGAAAGTATAAAAATATAGTTTTTATAGCAAAACGACCAACAATACACTTTATCTGTAGTTGTAAGCATGCACTTTGTGGTCAATATATTTAGATTTCGGCATTAAATGACCCATAGATATTGATATGCCGCTAAACAAAATCAGCCGACTAAACAACCAACATTAAAGAACTCTTTAAGGACATTAACTCATGTAATATCCTAGAATTTTTAAAGAAATTAAACTGTATTATTTGTAATATTACCTTAGTAAAGTAATATATATTTCTTTTAATATGAACTTAGTAAAATCAAAAATATTCTTTGTAATATTTCTTAGTAAAGTATTGAAATATTAGGAAAGTAATATATATTCCTTTTAATATGAAAGTAAAGTAATATATTTTCTTTTTAATATGAACTTAGTAAAGTAATAAATATTTTTTGTAATATCACCTTAGTAAAGAAATATATATTCCTTTTAATATGAACTTAGTAAAATATTAAACATTCTTTGTAATATTTCTTAGTAAAGTAGTATATATTTATCGAAATATTACCTTAGTAAAGTAACATATATTTATTGAAATGTTACTTTAGTAAAGTAATATATATTCCTTTTAATATTAACTTAGTAAATATTCTTTGTAATATTACTTTAGTAAAGTAATAAATATTTATTGAAATATTCCTTTTAATATTATCTTAGTAAAGTAATAAATATCCTTTGTAATATTACCTTAGTAAAGTAATATATATTTATTGAAATTTTACCTTAGTAAAGTAACATACATTCCTTTTAATATTACCTTAGTAAAGTAATATATATTTATTGAAATTTTACTTTAGTAAAGTAACATATATTCCTTTTGCTATTAACTTAGTAAAGTAATATATATTCACTGTAATATGTCCGTAGTGAAATAATTATACCAACATAAAAATTTATTCCCCTAGTTGAATTATGCTTTTAATCTCTACTTTTCCCTTTTGAATTTCATAGTAATTGTTATGATGAACTTTCCGCTCTAGTACGCAGACTTTATGAATTGAAGCGCGGTACTAGATTGGTAGTAAGGTCTCATCATTTTACAGTTGAAACTTTTACATGTAGCTGAAGATTCTATGCTAACAGTTTCTTCTCTCCCATTTCTCGGATGTGGAACTCTCTTTCGGCTTCTTGCTTTCCAGTTAACTTTGATCTTCAAACATTTAAATGCAATGTCAACCGTTATCTACTGTCTTCTTGATTCCTCTTCTTTTATTGTTCTCTCTCCTTAATTATGTTTTCATCTTCTCGTATTATTACGAGTATAATGCTAACAGTTTCATCTCTCGCTTGTGGAACTCTCTTCCGGCTTCTTGCTTTCCAGTTAATTTTGATCTTCAAACATTTAAATGCAATGTCAACCGTTATCTACTGTCTTCTTGATTCCTCTTCTTTTATTGTTCTCTCTCCTTAATTATGTTTTCATCTTCTCGTATTATTACGAGTATAATGCTAACAGTTTCATCTCTCGCTTGTGGAACTCTCTTCCGGCTTCTTGCTTTCCAGTTAATTTTGATCTTCAAACATTTAAATGCAATGTCAACCGTTATCTACTGTCTTCTTGATTCCTCTTCTTTTATTGTTCTCTCTCCTTAATTATGTTTTCATCTTCTCGTATTATTACGAGTATAATGCTAACAGTTTCATCTCTCGCTTGTGGAACTCTCTTCCGGCTTCTTGCTTTCCAGTTAATTTTGATCTTCAAACATTTAAATGCAATGTCAACCGTTATCTACTGTCTTCTTGATTCCTCTTCTTTTATTGTTCTCTCTCCTTAATTATGTTTTCATCTTCTCGTATTATTACGAGTATAATGCTAACAGTTTCATCTCTCGCTTGTGGAACTCTCTTCCGGCTTCTTGCTTTCCAGTTAATTTTGATCTTCAAACATTTAAATGCAATGTCAACCGTTATCTACTGTCTTCATGATTCCTCTTCTTTTATTGTTCTCTCTCCTTAATTATGTTTTCATCTTCTCGTATTATTACGAGTATAATGCTAACAGTTTCATCTCTCGCTTGTGGAACTCTCTTCCGGCTTCTTGCTTTCCAGTTAATTTTGATCTTCAAACATTTAAATGCAATGTCAACCGTTATCTACTGTCTTCTTGATTCCTCTTCTTTTATTGTTCTCTCTCCTTAATTATGTTTTCATCTTCTCATATTATTACGAGTATAATGCTAACAGTTTCATCTCTCGCTTGTGGAACTCTCTTCCGGCTTCTTGCTTTCCAGTTAATTTTGATCTTCAAACATTTAAATGCAATGTCAACCGTTATCTACTGTCTTCTTGATTCCTCTTCTTTTATTGTTCTCTCTCCTTAATTATGTTTTCATCTTCTCGTATTATTACGAGTACAATGCTAACAGTTTCATCTCTCGCTTGTGGAACTCTCTTCCGGCTTCTTGCTTTCCAGTTAATTTTGATCTTCAAACATTTAAATGCAATGTCAACCGTTATCTTCCGTTTTCTTGATTCTTCTTCTTTTATTGTTCTCGCTTCTTAATTGTGTTTCACGTTTTCAATATCCTTTAACACTTAATAACCCCTTGTGTCTTAGTTGCTTTACTACCTTGTTTGGTGTAAAATTATTAAAAATGCTTCAATAATAACCCACTACCTTGAGTGTCTCTCAAGTATAGCATTGCGTGAACTTTAGTATTAAAATTTGTTATTTACTCAATTGAATTATCTATTATTCGTTCAACATCATAAACTACATAGTATCATAACTCATAGTATCATAAATCATAAATAAATCATAAATCATAGTATCATAAATCATAAATAAATCATAAATCATAGTATCATAAACTACATTTTGACTGTATAAATGTTGAAAAACTACAAATGGACGTGTGTAGATGGGGATGCTCGGAAACAATCATGCCGAAAATAAAGAATAAAACTAATTTAAGTGTTCTTTCTTGTGAAAAACGCACCCATAATTATGTTGGTTGGTTGTTTTGTTTTATGGCAAATCAACACCTCGGCGGGTCATTTATTGCTAACTAATTTTTTTATTTATTTATTGCTGGTAATACCTTTTTCTTTCAACAATTTATTGTTGTTTTTATATAAGTTTTGTGTTTAGTAATACTTTTTTTCTTTTCGAGTATCAAGATTCATTGGAATTTGGTTTTAAGGGCAGGGTCCCCAAGTCCCACCCTTGTTATTTAACCCATAACTGGAGGGATGGGACGGATTAATACCTTTCCCAAGGGTACCAGTACTTAAGTGAATGCAGAGTATTCAACTGGAATTCGAACTCGGCTCACCGATTTCTCTTTCCGAGTCGATATCCACTACACCATAACGCACATCCGTCACTAAATGCTTACAGTACCTGGTATTCCTAAGCGGTCACCCATTTAAGTACTGACCAGGCTCAAAGTTGCTTAACTTCAGTGATCGAGCGAGAACCGGTGTATTCAACGTGATAGGCCGTAAGCCCGATAATTATGTATTTATCCATTAAAGTAATCAACAAATATGGCCTGAATCAAGACAAGACTCTGTTTAATAGCTGTTCGTGAAAAAGATCATATAGTTTTCAGTCGGATAAATCGATAAAATAAAATATTGGTTTCCTGGATATTACGATAAATTACATAAGGCAGCGGATGTGCGTTGTGGTGCAGTGGAATGTTTTGGAATGAGAAAGCCGTGTTCGAATTCCAGTTGAATTCCTTGCATTCACTTTCGCGCAAATACCATTGGAAAAGGTATTAATTTCTTCCCTCCAGTTATGTCTTAAATAGCAGAACAGATTGGGTTCTATAACCTTGGCTGGCAACCAATCTACCGCAGAAAGTAATGGCAGCCTATTGCTAGATAAACTTCTGCCCAGTCAGTCATGTCACTTTCGAGACATGATCGCCTAAGCGTGTATCACGTATGGCACTTAACTGACTGACATTCGGCAGTAAAGTCTCTGGTCTGAAGGTTTTGAGGAAAGTAGAACCATCTCTTAACTGCTGTTGCTCCAACGTCCTCCCTAACCAGGAGTGGTAGCACCTGTTAGGGTCACAGATATGGGCAAATAGTTGACCCCCACCAAAAAAAAAAGGGTCAAAACACTATGATAGTGTAGTAATACATTCTTATGATGAAGGTGCCAGCAATACATTTTCATCGTAAAATAATTAACAGTAATAAATTTGGATGAAACACTGTATCATCCATACATTTTTGTATGGTAAGAAAAATACGTTACCAGCAATAAATTTTTGTCCGGTAAAATATATATATTGCCAGGAATAGATTTTTGTGTGGTAAAAACTATATATAATACTTGCAATAAATTTTTCTTCAGTAAAAATTATGTTGACAGCAATACAATTTTGTGTGGTAAAAAACAATTTTGTGTGGTAAAAAACAATTTTGTGTGGTAAAAAACAATGTTACCAGCTATATATTTTTGTTCGGTAAAAATATATTACAAGCAATACATTTGTAGGCAATCTTTCTTTGCACCGGTAATACACTGTACGACAAAAGATTTACCTGTAATATTTTTTTGTAAGAAAAAGTATTAATAACAATATAATTTTATAAGGTAAAAAAATATCAGCAATACATTTTTGTTTGCTAAGAAATATTGCCAGCAATAAGGTAAAAAAAATTTTATTAAAAAAATTATTAATGCTCCCACAAATTAAATTTAGCATTAAATGACCCATGAAGTATTAATCTGCCGTTAAACTAGCAAAGCAAACAAAATCTGAAACATTGCACTAGTTTATTGAACTTACAGTTAGAGTAAAAAATCAACAGTTTTTTTGCACTCAGAAAAAATTTTGCGTAGACTTACTCAGAATTGGGAGTGTTGCAGAAAAGAAAATCAAATACGAGACGATTGCAAAGTCAACAAAATCTTTAAAGGATCTTCGTTTTTCATGCGTTTATTTATTTTTTATTTATTTAGATTAATAACCTAAACATCTGTCTGAACAGGATGCTTTTAATTCATGTCTTTGTTAAAAAAGCTGCACATATATGTTAGTACCCAGCGCCCACCACCACAGAAATAGGGCGTAAATAAAATTCCAACGGTATGCAGTTTGAGGATGGCCTGTCAAGATATTGACTTCGTCTAGCTTAGATCGTCGCTGAGTCAAATTCAAGGAAGAGAAGCATTATAAGAAAACTGTACAGCGCCAATATTCAAAGAGGAGAGGGTAGAATCAGAAAAAAAAATATGAATAAATTAAAAGAACAATTTAAAGAACTATTTGACAAAGTAGAGTGTAGAATTTATCTTTAAATTCGATAAATACTTGATTTCGCCAAGAAGCAAATTCTATGGATCAATGCATTTTATGAACATAATTTTGTTAAATCCAAGACGGTTAACATGAAAAACACCAATGTTACTATAAAACTTTAAAAAGGATGTAAGACAACAATGACAACAACGATAATAATAATAATAATAATAATAATAATAATGGCGTCATAGTCTTTCGATAACTACATGTTTCGGAGTAAATGTCTATAAAAAACATTTATCGCTACAACAACAGCAACAACAACTATAATAACAATAATAATAGAGCCATAGTCATTGAATAATTACATGTTTCAAAGTAAATGTCTATAAAATACAAAAATACATTTGATACAATAATAATAATAATAATAATAATAATAATAATAATAATAATAAAGTCATAGACTTCATAAGTGTACATGAAATATTTCGGAGTAAATGTCTATAAAATAGGAATGGCCTCATAGACTTTACGTGAGTACATGAAATGTTTCGGTGTAAATGTCTATATAATACAAAAATACATTTGATGCAATAATAATAATAATAATAATAATAATAGATGTAACCATTCTATGGGATTACACCATCTACACAGACAGAAAAATTGAAGCAAACAGGCCAGACATTATTGTTAAAAACCAGAAGGAGAAAACTTGTCTATTAATTGATATGGCTTGTCCAGCGGATTGTAACATAGCAATCAAGGAATTTGAAAAACTGTCAAAATATAAAGACCTGGAAATTGAAATAGAAAAAATGTGGAAATTGAAAACAAGAGTTGTGCCAGTGATAGTAGGTGCACTTGGAATGATAAAAAATGGAACAAAACAACACATTGAAAGAATCCCTGGAAACCCCAGCTTAAGAGACATACAAAAAATTGTCTTATTAAGTACAGCCCACACACTAAGGAAAACTTTATCTATGTAATGCTGAGGATGATAGGGAAGATAGAAAAACATGAAATGGAGCCATAACAACACGCCACTACCTGCCTTAGGTCTCCCCGCAGACTTGGTTAGTAATGAGACCAAAGCAGAAATCGAAATATGATGAAAAATGACATAATAATAATACAATCAACCCCAATCGCCCAGATATCGTGATCAAAGACGAAAAAATAATATCATGTATTTTCTTATTGACACGAAAGTCCCTGCAGAGTGTGACTTTTCTGCGAAGATCTTTAAAAAAAATCATCAAAATACAAGTATCTTGAAGTGGCAGTCTAAAAATATGACACATGAGAACATCAATAAATCTTTCCGTAATTGGAGCCCTCAGATTGACTGGAAAAGGTTTCGATAGACTCATTAAAATGATACCTGGTTGCCCATGCCTTAAAGAAATACAAAAAATAAACAAATAAAACAAAACGACAGAAACAACAAAAAACAATGTACTCACAATTACAGTTCCTACATTACAAAGAGGCTTATCTATGTAAAATGTGCGTGATCTTTTTTTCTTTTGTTTTTTATTCTTTACAAAAATATTTAGTGGAAAATGTGTTGAAACCATTTCTGACTTTAAGTTTATTGTTGAAAACCGAAAATAAATATGTCTGCAACAGAAACCCTACCACAAAAAGGTCCTTACTATAATAAGAAAGCTTCCCATCCGTCCGTCTGTCCGAAGCCACCAGTAAGAAATTGGTGACGGTAGATCTCTTGACGACTGAGTGTCAGTCGAGATGGTCACCATCAGGATACGTCAGCTTGTGCTGACATCACATTCACACGCAATAACAACCACATTTTTCTTTCACCTTTGCCGTCTCAGTCAGCTTCTCACGATTGATGATATTTCAAGAGACGCACATACAACAATAAATCAATAAGTAGCGATTGAAAATAAAGCAAATGACAAAGTGTTGTCGTGTTTAAAATAAGCTAATATTGGAATTAGACAATAATGGACAGTGTCGGGTTGATATAAAAAAACATACAAATGGTGTAGCAGTGTCCAGTTGTATAACATAAGTAATAATAATTATTGCAATAACTTTGCAAATATAAATCAAATACATGAAATTAATAGTAATACATATATATATATATATATATATATACGCATCGCTCATTCAGTAATAGATCAGAGCACTCTGACTATTGAGCGGGTATAATGACAATATATACGATATAAAGTCTGCCTTCTTCTACCAAACGCCCATAGCCCAGAGGTAGAATCGCCGACTGATGTCAATTCGGTCGGGTTTCAATCCTGGGTTAAATGCAATCGATGTCTAACTGTACTGATGAGCTGTGATACAGCGAAACAGATCTGTCTGCGGATGACTATATATATATATATCTATATATATATATATATATATGCGGATGCGTCTAGCCACACTGATGAGCTGTAATACAGCGAAACAGGCTTGTATGTGGATGACTAATATAATACGTATATATTTGTTTTTGTTTTTTTTATTTTTTTGTCGGAGATATATTCTCTCAAGGGACATTTGAATTGATATATAATGTTGGTTTTATATAACACATCAGTTGAAGTGGTGGAGTTATTACGATCGAATTGGTGTCAGTCGGCGATTCTACCGCTGAGCCATAGGCGCTCGGTAGAAGAAGGCAGACCTTTTAGCGTGTATATTGTCATTATACACGCCCAGTAGCTGAGAGTTTTCTAATTCATTGCTGAATGAACGATATATATATATATATATATATATATATATATATATATATATATATATATAATGTTGGTTTTACATAACACATTAGTTGAAATAGAGGAGTTATTACGGATAAATTAGTAGTATTGTATTTTTATAATATATTATTAATTTTAAATTTTTTTAGGATCAACGGGAAATATATTAATACGAATGAGATTTTATCATCCTGTTTGTAGTTATCGTGCATCTCGTTGCAATAAAAGAGTTTGATATGTTTCGGGTCTTTTGTGGAAATACCATATTCTGTTTGGTGTGTGTTAAATGACAATGAAAAGGATTTTTGTTAAGTTCGTATGTGAACTTTAGGACAGAATTCTTTTTAAAGTTTTTGGAGTTCTATTATTTATTCTATATTTTTAACTAATCTAAGAATATCATCAACATATCGTACGTAGATGGAGTGTTTTTTAGTGGTGCTAAATATATTATTTTTTAGGTTGGCCATGTAGAAGTTGCTGAAGGTTGAACCCAGAACTGAGCGCATTGAAACACCGTCCCGTTGCACGTTTATATCATTTCTGAGATCATAGTATTGGACTTCGATGGTATAGGTTAAAAGTAGCTTTTTTTAATATTTCATGTTTCATTTTCAGTGGTATTATATTATTATTATTGTAATATAACAATCTGGCCCCACCCGAGGAAGGCTGATGCAAGCGAGGGTGTTTCCGGTCGTTGAAAGGAACGGATGTCATTTTGACCTTATTTCCGGCAGCAGCGGAAATAACTACAGAGGCAAACAGAACTGGTGTCTCTGAGAATTACGTGGGCGTGCGTGGGCGAGGCAAAACGGAAGAAAAAGTCCCGGTTCTGGAAGATTATATAAAGACCTCGTCACACGGATTCCCCAGAGTAGTAGTAGAGGAGCGACAGAGATCGGCCGGTGAAGAGAGACACAACAGATACGACTACACTCCCGTCAACCCATTTGAAGCGCGCTCTCTCAATTCTCTGTTCCCTATTCTACACGGTCCATCGTCATTAATAAAAATATAACTTCATATTTTTATATATATGCGTGTTTGTTGTTTGTCGATATACAACATTATATATATTTTTATAATAATGTGAATGGTTTCTCTAACAGGAACTTTAGTGAACAGATTTTCAATATCAAGTGATGATATGGTTTCTTTATGAGATTTTACCGTTTTTAATATTTTAATAGATTCAAGAGATGATTTAATGCCGTATTTGTTAGGTATGTATGGTGTAATTAATTGGTTAAGCGTTTTAGTTCGTATTATAGGAGTGCGTATTTGTGATATAATAGGGTGAAGTGGAAAGGTAGGCATGTGTGTTTTGATAGAACCATAAATGTGTCCTGGTTTATAGTCCCCAATAATTTTGGTAAGTTTTAGATTGTTTTGCTCTATATTTTTAGCTGTGATTAATATATTAATCTTTGATTTTAGCTGATTGTTTGGATTATTGGTAAGTTTTTAAAATTTGGTGTGATCATCAACTAACTTTGCGATTTTTGAGTTGTAGTCAGACCTGTTTAAAACAACAAAGATGTTAGCCTTATCAGCTTTCTTAATTACTATTTTTGGGTGGTTGCGTAATTCTTTTGCAACAATCTTTAGTGAAGTCTTTATAAGTTTAGAAGAATATATTTTTTTATTATGTCTGTCTTTTATAGATTCTGCCTTAAGTAGATCAAGGAGTTCTGGTTCTGCAGTAATTAGTTTCTGTTCTTGGAGTTTAATTATATTTTGGTATAATGTCTCAATCTCAACTTTTTTATTTATTTATTTATTTATTTTTTTGTAGACCATTATATTTTTTATATATATGGTAGTTAGGTCAAAGGTTAAGTAGTTCCTTTTGGTTGTCAGTTAATTCATGATCAGAAATGTTTATAAATCTTTCAAAGATATTCAGGAGGTATATAGTTCCTTTATATAATGTATTTTCTTTGAATTTTTAACCTACGTTTACATTCCGATCTGTTAGTAATTTCTTTTAGTCTATTTAGAATTTGTTTAAGTTGTTCAGACTTAGTAGTTCTTTTTAATATGTTATGTATTTCTTGTTTCCGTTTGTTGAGAGTTGTTAGGTTATCATTTACGCTAAGCAATTTGTCAACCGTTATATTTTAAGCAAGGAGAAAATTTACAGTAATTTTTGGCAAAACAGTTTTGGGGTAATTTTTTGTTACCACAACTCACACCCCTGAAGATGATCTCGAAACGAGGTTGAAAGCACTCGGGAACATCGGGAAATGAATAATAATAACATCAACATCAACGTTGCAGCTCATTTCTCACATCTTTCAATTATAATACGCGAAAAATTATCCATGAGTATGAACGAATTTTATTAAAAATAAACAGACACAATGTTTGCAACTTATTTAATCTGATATATATATATATATATAGTCATCAGCGGAGAGATTTGTTTGCGCTTTATCACAGCTCATCAGTAGGGTTAGACATCCGATTGCTTTTAACCAGGATTGAAACCCGACCGAATTGGCGTCAGTCGGTGAAGCTATGGGCGCTCAGTAGAAGGAGGCAGACTTTTAGCATATGATGTATCATACGCCAGTGGCCAGAGTGCTCTAATTCATTACTGAATGAGCGATAAGGGGGAGGTTGTGTGTGTGCGTGTGTGTCGGCATATGAGAAAAGAGCCTTCTGACGCAATTCAATTCACTATAAATTTGAAAATGATATACTGTACTGGTTGGCATTCGCACCGGAATCTTCAATTCGAATATTTCAGAGTGAGTATTAATCTGAGGTCAGTGCAGAGGAGTTGGATTGAGTTGGATGAGTCCCACGTTCATTACGAAGATGTTTAGAGTTATCCATAGTGATGGCGTCTTTATTCATTTTTCTACAAGGCCACCGTCTCAAGGCAGAGGCAGTCATCAAGCGCTTCGAGGACGAGGTGCTTTCCTGGGTCTTCCATCAGTACTCTCTCATGTCACATATGCAGGATAACTAAATCATGGCTGTCAGACATTTTCTACGACCGCATCTGGCTACATAACTCCCCAGACTGCAACTTTCTTTTCATTATTATAAGTTGGGTGCAGTTGAGCGAAAAACTAACAAAACTTTTTCTAGCACTAATGATAAACTGAAGGCAACGATTATGACAGTTTTCAGCAACTTAAAAGAGGAAACCGTTCAGAAGAGTTGCAGGAGATTCCAAATTCGTCTGGAGGCCGTGATTGTAGCCAATTGCGATTATATTGAATAAATTTTCTCTTTTGAATTTCAATATATTTTTGCGTAAGTTTGGTAGATATATCTGTTAAAATAAGATTTTGGCGTCATTTAGACGACAGTTTATCCATCACACCCTATATATATGTTAAAATGAGATGTCTGTTATTTTCATTTTTACGATATTTATATGACAATATATTTATCACAGCCTGTCAATCTGTTAATTTTGATTTTTTGCAACGTTTTGACGACAATTTATTCATTGCACGTTGTCTGTTAAAACGAGATGTTTGTTATTTTCAGTTTTTGCTATATTCGGACGACAATTTATCCATCGCACCCTGTATATCTTTCTCAAAGGTATTTAGACGAAAGTGAACGTTGATGAATTTGGCCAGCATTCGAACTCTGTTCACCGATTATTCTTTTCGTGACGATAACCGCCACAGTTAACGCACAACCAACTGCATAATACTATAGCATAAAATGTAAACAGAGGTAGGTTTACATGCCATGTAATACAATTACATTTCCAATGTTGGCTTAAATTGCAGAAGGTGCCTTTTAACTTTGTTAACTTTGTTACAGATTTTGTGATTATGGAAAGAGCTTCACTTACTGAAATCGTAAAAATATTTATTCAATATAAAGAAAACAGAAATGTCAACATAAGGGACTTCTCAGTCCATTACTACTCCAAGCAGATGAATCTCTTTTTTCAAACTTCGACAAACAATGGCAATTGAAATTATCGTGACTTCTGAAGCGTCCATGTTAGCAATTTCTTTTTAAATAGGCCACAATTGATGGACATTTGATGTATAGTCTGTTTATCGTCACTTGGCTCCCTACTTTCCAAATCCTGTAGTCCGGGTGCTTCTCAAATGGAGTGCGCATTGTTTGTGTTATGATAAACTCTTAAGCACAGGGGTTGATCCTTCGCCGTCAAAGATAACAGTCGCTGGATGTTGTCGAGAAAAATAAAATACAATATAGTTTACAGTTATTCATCGTAAATTTAAAAAAAAGGGCGCGCGCGCACACACACACACACACACACACACACACACATATTGTATATTTAGGTAGTATTCTCTCTTTTATGCATGTTTCATTAAAAATGACAAACAAGAAATTACCACTAAGTTTTATTGCGTAATTTTTCATGTAACCCTATCTTTTTTTAAGAACATAAATTACAGAAAAATTAACCAATTGTTTCGTTTTTCAGAGTGTTTCGACTTTACTTTTAGCCATTCTCGAATGTGGATTTTATTTTACGTATGACTGAATATTCAGAGTGTATATGTATGCGTGTAGAGTCATATATTACGAACACGGTAAGCACATTGTTGCCGTGTTCGTAGTTGATGTTAATTATATAAGAAACAAACATCCATATCTTAATAAGTGTGAAATAATAATAATAAGTTTAGTTCGAATTTCAGTTAAATTCCTTGCATTTACTTACGCGCAAATACACTTTGGAAAGTTATTAATCGGTTTCTTCCCTCCCGTTATGGGTTAAATAACAGGATAGATTAGATTCTATACCCTTGGCTGGCAACCAGTCTACCGCTGTAAGTAATGGCAACATTCCCAGTTAGGAAAGGAGAAAAGATGAACAGGATTCAAGAAGCTAGAAGATGACGATTGATGTCGCATTTAGATTTTATTTGCCAAGGAAGCAAATTAACAGAACGGATTTCTACGTGCAAGAAGAGCGAGAAAAGAAACCTTTAGAGTACAAGTGGTTCACTTAACTATTTTTAACAGTAAAAACTTTAGTTTTCAACAGTATACGGTGGAACCTAAATGCCAATCTAGTAGTACTCTTAAGTTCATGTAATCCCTCTTCTTTTCTGTTCAGTTATTCGTAAAAGAGCCAAATTATGTCTAGGCCTAAAAATTGAAAAGGTATTCATGAAGGATTCTATTCGATTTTATAAGAATAGAATCTAAGAGTTAACTTGTTCGTTGTTTGTTACATGGAGAGAATGTTTTAATTCATTATCATTTTTTGATAGAATTAGATTCTCCCGTTTAGTTAGATTGTTGAATGACAAAGACTTAATTCGGCTGACAAAGAACACACAATCCAATAAGCGATTTGGGGATAGTGAAGAACAAGTCTTTCAAGGTGTGGCGTTTAACTCTTCTCCTTCTGAGCCATCGCAGCTAGAACTAAACATTCTTTCTCATGGCCTCGATTACTGCGTTCCGTTTAAAATGCCTAATAAGGAAAGAATATTTGCAGAATTCGAGGTCCTTTCTTCGCAAATATTCCGGCTCACTCCTTGTTCATCAGACTCAATTTCAAAACTTAAAGCTACTCTAAATAGTTTGGCGCATAATTTTGCCAGCGCCCCTGTTTCTAGCCCTGAGGGAACAACACCGGCGGGTGGTTAAAATCTTAAAAAATAATAACAGTATTGTTATTACTCGCTCTGATAAAGGTGCAAGTGTGGTCTTATTAAATAAATGTGATTATGTCTCCAAAATGAATTCTATTCTTGGTGACAATACTAAGTTTCAACCTTTGGGCCCGTTTGAAACCCAGGACCTCACTATCGCAGTCGAAGCAAAGTTTTAGAAGCTACTTGTTGGGTGGGTTAAACGAGGTTTATTGAAATCAGAATTTTCTTCTGAAATTAGACCTACAGGGTCGATTCTTCCTCGTCTTTATGGTTTATCAAATATCCATAAGGAAAATGTACCTATGCAACCAATTCTATCTATGGTAGGGTCGGCCAAACATAAGGTTGCTAGTTTTCTAGCTGGAATCCTATAACCGGTATTGGATTATTATAGTTCGTACACCATTAAGGATTCATTTACTTTTGCAGAGGTTATTCGTAATACTCCTTCTGTAGACAAATTTATGTGTTCTTTTGACATCAGTTCGCTATTTACATGTGTTCCGGTTTTAGAGACTATAGCTATCTGTTGTGATATGCTCTATCGTAGTTTCTTGACCTGACCGGACATACCTGAGAAGGTCTTCATTGAAGTAATGAAGTTTGCCACGACATCAGTTGAGTTCAGCTTCAACGATTATATGTATAGGCAAGTAGATGGTGTCTCTATGGGATGAAAATTGGGTTCAGCCGTGGCCAATATATTTTTTGGGTTTCTGTGAGTCTGCTCTCTTCACGAGAGAAAAATAAACCATCCATGTATTATCGATACATGGACGATACTTTTTGTTTGTTTGATGATGAGTGACAGGCTGACTCATTTTTTGCTACTCTGAATCAGCTTCATCCGTCCTTAAAATTTACCAATGAAAAGGAATCCCAGGGTTCTTTATCATTTTTAGATGTTTTCGTTCATCGGACTCCAACTCAATTTGAAACTTCCGTGTTTGCGGGATTATACACACGGCGGGACTCATTTAGTCCCAGAAAACGAAAGATAAATTTAATTAAGACCCTTACACGTAGGGCATTAAAAATTTGCACTGAAAGTTATTTGGACGTGGAGTTAGATTTTATCCGCAGCACCTTATCTAAGAATGGTTATCCCACCGATGTTGTTAATGTTGTGATACAGGATAAAATAAATAATTTTTTCAAGGTTAAGCCGTATACTGTGGAAAAATGTCCAGTATACATAAGGCTGCTTTATTTTCGTTCGCGTAGTGAACAATTGGCCAAGCAAATTTCTTGACAGGTTACTTCATTCGTTCTCAAAAAGAGCATTCTCAAAACAACTTGAAAAGTTACGGAAAAATAATCGTTACCCGCGGTTATTTTGAAGCATTTTAACAGTTAATACGATACAAAAATGAAATATTACTGAACAAATCTTTGAGATTTATTCTTATCTATCTATCTATCTAAATATATATATATATATATATATATATATATATATATATATATATATATATATATATATATTCAAATAGATAGGTGTGAGTTTTTAACCCTGGGTTTCACGCTCTTGCGATCATCAGACAAACTGAATTTAAAAAAAAAATTGGTTATATGTAGGGTTGCGTATATTCGTGTATTTTTGTGGAAGTGCGGGAAAATGTGTCGTCATGACAGACACAGACATATATATTATACATTTGTACACCCATTGACGCGCGCAAGGACACACACACATGATACTTTTTGTTTGTTTGATGATGAGGGACAGGCTGATTCATTTCTTGCTTCTCTGAATCAGTTTCATCCGTCCTTAAAATTTATCAATGAAAAGGAATTCGAATGTTCTTTATCATTTTCAATTTTAGATTTAGTTTTCGTTCATCGGATTCCAACTCAATTTAAAACTTTTCCTGTTTCCTACGTTTTCGGGATTATTCACACTGTGGGACCCATTTTGTCCCAGAAAACGAAAAATAAATTTAATTAAGACCCTTACACATAGCGCATTAAAGATTTGCACGGAAAGTTATTTGGACGTAGAGTTAGATTTTATCCGCAGCTCCTTATCTAAAAATGGTTATTTCACCGATATTGTTAATGGTGTGATACACGACCCCGTCTCTTTGTAGACAAAAGAATGCATACGTGAACTCTATATCACCACCATTTAATGCCTGTCTGAGCCCGTCCCAATATTATTATTTTCTTTTCTCCCCCCCTTATTTCCTGTCATAATTCATTTTCATCTTTTACATTTTAAATGTAAATATTGAATTAAAATAAGTTCCAGTAATACCCTGATGAAATACGGGATTGAAACCAGTCGGTCGTTTTGTGTTTCTTATTTTTCATTTCATCTTTTGTAAACATGTACAAATGCCTGTAAGCATTAAGCTTACTTTATTAATTTCAACTGTCAAATTTTGTACCAGTAATAATTTGTTCAAATATATATACATATACTTTCGGTCTTGTGCCACATCTAAGATGCGTTTAGAAAATCACTATATATATATATATATATATATATATATATATATATATATAGTCATCCGCAGTATTATTTTCGTTTATACAGGGCGTCCCTAAAGTTCATGTGCAGTTTAAAAAAATTATAACTTTATTTGTATTTGCGATAGAAATAATTTGTAAAAAGGATTAGAAAGAAAGAAATCTATATGTTTTAATATTTTATTGAATTTTTATTTAAGTTTTCACATATCCTTCCATCATTAGCAATACAAAGGGTAATACGATTTTGCAGTTCATATTTTTTACTTATCTAAAAATTGTTGCAAATTTTGTGGTAAAAAATTATTCAATAACTATACTTAAAACTAGGTACATTAAAGTTGATAACATTTTTTACAGATTATTTTTATCATAAATACAAATAAAGTTATAAATTTTTTAAAGTGCACACGAACTTTATAGACACCCTGTATATGTGTATATATATATATATATATATATATATATATCTCTGTGTGTGTGTGTGTGTGTGTGTGTGTGTGTGTGTGTGTGTGTGTGTGTGTGTGTGTGTAAAGGATTATTAAAAAGTTCTCGGACCGATATATATATATATATATATATGTGTGTGTGTGTGTGTGTGTGTGTGTGTGTGTGTGTGTAAAGGATTATTAAAAAGTTCTCGGACCGATATATATATATATATATATATATATATGTGTGTGTGTGTGTGTGTGTGTGTGTGTGAGTGTGTGTGAAGGATTATTAAAAAGTTCTCGGACCGATATATATATATGTGTGTGTGTGTGTGTGTGTGTGTGCGCGCGCGCGAATGGAGAAAAAGTGCATCATGACTCAATTCACCCTGCCTGAAATTTTGAAATAGCATGGTATACTGCTTGGCATCCGCACCGGAAGCTGAAATACGAACGATTCAGATAGTTTGGGTTTCAATCTGAGGAGGGTGCAGAGGTTTCGAAAAGTGTTAGAGGAGCCTAAAGGTCATTACGAAGATGGTTGGAGTGATCACTAGTCATGACTACGTTATGCCATTATTCATCTTCCCATAGATTATTAAACTCAACACAGAAGCAATACTACCTTCTCCAGCCGCTGGGTCAAGGAGATGGCTGCTGGACGACCTTATGTTCGCCAACAGAAATTCGCACCATGCCAAACAACCAGGGAAACACAGTTATAGTTGAGTTGAATACATGGAGCGAAATTCGTCAAAAGGAGTAGAATAAGTAAAGGACAAATAGGAAAAAGTGTCTTTAATCTAACATGTTTCACTTTAATAAGATTCTTCAGAGTTTGTTTAAAGTCAAATGATTAAAAAAAAAACTGGTTGTCAGAAAAATTCTTCGACAAAATAACCCCTTACATCTGGCTACCTGTGAATCTTACATATAAAGAGTAAAGAAAATACAAAAGAAAAAATACAAAAAAATGTAGCCATATATACGCCTCTACTTAAAGCAGATAGACATAACATCAGGTCATAAAACAGTGCCTACTACTATTCCGACGGAGATGCCAAAATGCCAAACCCTGCCACGGACTAACGCGCACATTTTGAACCATAAATTAAAGCAAACAGATATATTAAATCGTAAAACGGCGCCCGCTATCTCTTTAAAAAGAGGGGAAAAGGCTATATCCTACTACCGCGCACACTTATATAAACCATAAACACACACACACACATAGATGAACTAACCCACTTACAGGTACACACACACATATACTTCCTACAATTAACGACAGCAGTAGCAGCGAAAGAGGACCATTCGTTTAAAGGCACGGTCCAACAGCGGACGACGTGAAACCAAGCTCTCCTATCATTCTGAAGATGAGACTTTGATCTTGAAATATTAATGAATAATAAATAGGTAATACCCAACACCTTCTTTACCTTCCTTTATTATACTAAACGCATTGTGATAGCCTTTAAATACCTAACCATACACCTAAAGAAAATACATTTTACAATTATTTTGCGAAAACCATTTGAGTCGTATGGACGCCACATGTACTGCAACCGGAGTAGAAGTGGTGTGTCTCGGACAAGATTACCAGACGGAGCCCAACCGGGGCCAAGATAACTTTTCGGTGACGATTGTCCAACCCCCAACGAGCTAGTTTGAATTCATAGTTTTCTTTATCCTAGACTCAACATTCAACCGAGTCTATAAGCCACAGTCTGTTCTTCTATTTAACCATAGCATTAGGGGACAAAAAGCGGATTTATACCTGTTCCAAGTGTATTAATGCACCAATCTGATCTGCTATTCATTAATCCAACAATTATTTATTCGAAATTAAAAATCACTTACACACAGGCCCGCACGCACACGTATACAAATACACACACATAATTAAAACTTTCAAAGACAAATATGTACAGTCAGTTAAGTGCCATACATGATACACGCTTGAACGATCATGTCTCGAAAGACATGACTGGGCAGAAAAGAAACGTTTCAGTCGTTTTACGCTCACAAATTCTTCAGGTAATTGCAATTTTGAACCAAATTCTTTATTTTAATCACTGAGGTAGACTGTTCTCGTTCCCTGAAAAATGCCGCTTCCGGATGTATTAGTTGTCTTCTTTTGTGTTATTTTAAAAAAATTTAGGGTTTGATTGTTATTTTAAAAAAGTAGTATTTCTCAATAAGCAGACCAATATTTTTTTCTTCTTAAATGCGAATTGAGAAGTTTCTACAATTTTACTTATTTTTTGCCATACTGTTGTCATATTTGCCTTGTTCTCATTTTCCAGTTCTGATAAAGTTCAAAATAGTCCCCGACTCCTTGTGGGAGACGAATTATTTTCCACACTTGGACCTCTCTCTCTCTCTCTCTCTCTCTCTCTCTCTCTCTCTCTCTCTCTCTCACAGGCGGCATACCATATCATTACTTCCATAGAAAGTGCCCGGACTAAGAACATTTCTTGGTTACACCAGATCCAACCATCAAGTCTAGAACCCGCCATACCATTTTAGCAAATCATACCATCCGTATTCCATCGGTGAGAAGTACACTAACGGCCATAATTATAAGGCAACTCTACTTTAAAAAATAATTATGTATTTCATACTATTTTTAGTATTTATTATTAAGTGGTTAATTCTAAATGAAAATAGAATGGTTCTTTTGTTAATAAAGTACAATAGTATGTGCATCAAATGAACTGTGCTGATGTCCTGTTTTTGTGATCTCTTCCCCATGCTAGTCTCTTCTTATTGGTTGGGCAAAGCAAAGGCTTCCTGGCTGCCTTGTAAAATTTTGCAAGGTAATAATAAAGAAAGAACCATTCTATTTTCATTTAGAATTATCCACTTGGCAATAAATACTAAAAATAGTATGAAATCCTTTATTTAAAACTGGGGTTGCCTAACAATTATGGCCGGTAGTGTACGTTACACTCAAGTAGCTTCTTCTCGCGAACCGCTCTCTGGTGGAGGAGCCTCCCAAGATGATGCTTCCTCAGTTACTAACATCTTAACCATTATCTTTCCTTCTATCTTTCTAACTACCCCTTAACGTTATCCTGTATTTTGAGTGGCCCTCAGGCCTTGTACAGAGCGAACTTTACTGTAAAATAAATCAACAAGAAATCACTCCACTTTTTCCCAAGAGGCTACGGAAATTTATAGATGATAAAGGGAACCGGTGTAGAGACATGATCGCCTACGCTCTAAAGGGGCATGAATAGTGGAAACACAGAGCTACTTCTAAGTCAGAATATTAATCAATCATTAGCATGAATCGTGAAAAGGTTGTTATTTTTTCTCAAATAACCATGACACCTACACTAGATGATTGCGAATTGAAAATGTTGGGAAGAAACAATAATTGTTAAACTTCCTTCAATACATTCTTTATTTCCCGAATCCTTTTATTTTCACCCGTCCTAATGTAAATATGCATTAAGAGAATCTCTCAGGTATAAACATGAGGCTCAGCGTTGTACGCGGTGTCACTTGAAAAAGATTGCATATATAACTGACATAAGAACGAACAAGAAACACAAGAAGCCTTTGTTCTTCACAGGCCAAATGGATTTGAAGAACTCAAACAAAAATTCAAACAAACGGGAGCACATGAATGAGCAGACTTAAATAATTGAATATGTTTTGCAGTTTGCCAAATAGAAATAACATTTTTCAAGCAATATCTAAACTTATTTATAAATGGAACTTTGTCTCTGTTTGTCTGTGTCCGTTACCTATAGACTCCGAAACGTCTGAACTGATTTTCTTGAAAACTTACACAGTTGTACTATAATCGTCTGCAAGTGTTCTTGTGTCGAGGTACCCCCGATGAATATCGAAAATCGATAAACGAAAAAATCGGGTTATAGAAGGAGTGGTCGGATTTTAATCAAATTTGATACACTCATACACAAAGACATAAGAAACGATATTCAGAAGTTTCAACGTTGCAGTTCTTACAATAGTTCAGACAATCGATAATATATATATATATATATATATATATATATATATATATATATATATATAAAAGGCAAGTTGTTTGTATGTGTTTGTCTGTTTATCTGCCTGTATGTCTATGTTTTTTTTTTTCAGCCCTTTTATCTTAGTTTTTGCTTCGGGTTTGGCTCTAAGTAGGTATAATTGTAATTCTTAGTCTCGGCCATTATACCATTTACTCAGAGGACTTATGTAGCCTTCAACATTCAGTTTATGATGAAAAAGACTTATTTGATATCAATACCAGGAAATCAAAATTTGACTTACATCCATTCATTTTTCTTTCAGTCTACGGTTTCGCTTTAACTGGAAACAATTATTACTTTTTAGTCTTTCGTGCCAACGTCCAAAGAGTCTGAGCTCCAAGACCATGGATTAGTTTTAAAGCTTTCATTACACCTTAGCAACACCGGGCTATACTGCTAGAGGTGTCTAAAACTGATCTACTTTTGTAATAGTTGACTATATTTAATTTAGTATGACCAAGATACCAATCTAGTACTACGTTTTAATTCGTAAATTCGAGATAGCGTCGAGGAAAGGGCATCAGAATAGTAAGTGGTGGTCGGTTCAAATGAGAATTTTATCTGAATTTTAGGAGTAACGAATTATCATTGTTTGTATTGTTAATTGTTTTTATGGCGTCATTTTTGTTTTTATTGTCACGTCATTTTGAGCATTGTGCCCTCCGAACTAGTAAGCATAAAAAGTCACTGGGAAGCTACTTTAAAGAGAGTTAAACCGCAATGCCAGGTAAGGACAGATAACGTTGCTGGTTCTTTGAATTTTTTCAACAATGTTTCGATACGCAGACCGTTTTTCTTTGGATTGTTAGTCGTCTTTAATGAAAAGTAAAAGAGGGTATTACCAAATATCTAATTGCTGATACCCCCTGACGAATGGACGGAATGATTCCTGTAGAAAGAAAGAAAAAAGAAAAAAGTGTAAGAGAAAGAAGGAAAAAGAGGAAAAATTATGTTAGAGATTGCAGACAGGAGAAATGCTGGTCAGGAGGGGCGGGGAAATTGGCTGCTATCGGTGATCTTTAATATTATGAAACATTCAAAAATTTGTTTGAGTGTGTATGTGGGTAATGAAACCGGAAAATAAGCGTGCGGAAAGAAAAAGAAAAGGAAAAGCGTAGCGAAAAGGAAGGGATGAAGAAATACAAAAAGAAAGAAAAAGGAAAAGGGGGATGGAAAAAGAGAAGTAATTAATATAAATAACAAGTCAAACTAAACTGGTCACACTAAACTCATAAATAAGTATATTGGTCATACCACTACATGCCTATCTTGACGACTCGTGTTACACTTACCTGACTAAATTAGCTAAAATTAGCTTATAATAGAAGGCCGTCTAAAAGAAATGCAGGAGATTCCGAAGTCATCTGGAAACCGAGGTTGAAGCCAATGGCGATTGTATTTATTCTTTAGTATTTAATTTAATTTTTTTTGCAAATTTGGTAATATACATTTGTCAACACGACATATCAGTGTTATTTTCATTTTTCGTTATTTATTCAATGTTACTTGTATTTATTTATTTATATCTCCCGCCCTAAATATATTTCTCAAATAATCAGACTGGTAAATGAAAATAAATATACTGTTTAAAAAATAAACAGAGAATCTACACAAATATGAGCATCCGCTAAAAAATATAATAATAATAATAATAATAATAATAATAGTAATAATAATAATAATAATAATAATAATATATATATATATATATATATATATATATATATATATATATATATATTAGCTAAATTAGGATTCATTTAAACACAAACGGAAAACTACCAAAATCCATCCGTAACATAAAAACATAATAGTCTCTGTTTATATTTCTGAGATGAGGTAGTATTTACAGTATTTACATTATTCGGACTATTGTCCTGATATTTGTTGCTATTTGTACGATGTTTCGGCCATTGTATGCACCGGTCTTCT
>JBBBDQ010000707.1:1395000-1447500 GCA_037127315.1 Ascarosepion bandense
TGCCCAACCCTCATCCTCGCTATCCTTACTCATCTGTCACCTTCCTCCTGACATTCCCTATGTTTAACCACTCCTTCTCTTTACCTTCCCCTATGTAGCCCCATGCGCAATAGTGGCAGTGGAATGCCTTGCTTGGGGTGAGATGATTAAAAAAAAAGAAAAAAAAAAAGATGAACTGAAGGCAAGAATTACGGCAGCATTCGACAACTTATAATAGGAGGCCGTCTAAAAGAAATGCAGGAGATTCCGAAGTCATCTGGAAACCGAGGTTGAAGCCAATGGCGATTGTATTTATTCTTTAGTATTTAATTTAATTTTTTTTGCAAATTTGGTAATATATATTTGTCAACACGACATATCAGTGTTATTTTCATTTTTCGTTATTTATTCAATGTTCCTTGTATTTATTTATTTATATCTCCCGCCCTAAATATATTTCTCAAATAATCAGACTGGTAAATGAAAATAAATATACTGTTTAAAAAATAAACAGAGAATCTACACAAATATGAGCATCCGCTAAAAATTATAATAATAATAATAATAATAGTAATAATAATAATAATAATATATATATATATATATATATATATATATATATATATATATATATATATATATATATTAATGCAGGTTTCATTGAATAATATAGACAAGTTCTGTCTATTAATTTTGTGTAGGATCCGTTCATACAGTCTGATATACTTGATGGTGATGTCGTTGAAAGACAACAAAAAATCACAGTAATCGTTGATTTTTTTATCGGGTCTAAGCTTTCGGCTCACATAAGCCATTATCAAAGAGTAAATATTAACACACAGTAAACATAGAACATTTAAGTTATTAACAATAAAGAGAATTAAATTGAAAATATAAGTCCATCCCTACCGTGGCGGATGGCCGAAGACAGTAACAAAATAGTAGCGTTGTGGTCTCTGATCTGATTGCAGGCATTTGAGTACGTTATTGGAAATATCAAAATTGATTGTATTCAAACCAGGTTTAAATTGTTTAATGTAGATTGGTTCGAGGATTTTTAGTTTCTGTTTATTATTTTCTTGTTTGAGTATGTACGTGTTATCAACGAGCGTTTTTCTCAGAAAATGCTGCCAAAATACACACAATATATATATATATATATATATATATATATATATATATATATATATATAAGAAAGTTATGGAACACGTAGGTTTTAAACCCAATGTTCATGCATTTACTTTTATAAAGAGTGCTCGATACAACATAGAGCTTTATATTGTAATGGTTGTTAAAATGGTTTATAAAAGCATAGTATCACTACAAAACAACTTATCACCAGATGAGGTGCCAACGTAGCTCCGAAACGCGAAAATTTGTGTGTAGTGTTACTATGCTTTTATAAACCATTGCAACAACCATTACACTATATATATATATATATATATATATATATATATATATATATATACATGTGTGTGTGTGTGTGTGTGTGTAAGGACAAAAATATATTTTACGTATTTCTGAATTTTACAGGAAATCTCGTTGTATGGAACAGTGATAATCAAATTTAGTATAGGACAAAGAAAAATTAAACATAAAATATAATGCGTCAGAATTAGTTTTGTCCAACAATGGGAGCAGTGAGAAGTCATATATTAGGATATTTTGGAAAACGTCATATATTATGGTCCATTGCGAGCAATGAGATATCCTATATTAGGGTTCTTGGGAGATATCATATATTATGATCCAGTGGGAATGTTATATATTATGGTACGCAATGAGGAGTGGGCAACTCAATAGAAAGCTGGATAGGCCTGATGTGTATTAAATGATAGGAATTATGAAAAACTGAATGAGAAAATCTACCCCCATTGATTGAATTAAGGGTCCGGTTCGAAATTCAGAGGTTATCGTGTCCAAAGATAGGCACCTGATACACAAACTTTCCAACTTGTTTGCCTAACCTAACTTTGAAAGTCAATTCACATTCTAACTAGGACCAACAATAAATTCAGTCTTTTAAAATCTCCACCAGTAGCTGTTTTAGTACGTTCTCAATCATTTTCTCATTTGCATTATTTGTTAAATCACGGTCAGCCGTAAAAATTCTTATTATATAGGGTGGGACAGAGCAACTTGCTTATTTGGAATAACAAATAAAACAAAAGTATTGCAGATATACATGTCATTCTTTAAACAGCATCAATTACAACATTTAAATTTTATGTTTTACAAGTTTTAAAGATGACATCAATCAGATGGCGTCCATCCTGCTCAATACACTGGGTTAATCATACTCTGAAGTTTCGGTCAACTCTTTCCAGCATATCGATGGGTATGTTGGTGACAGCTTGACGAATGTTGTTCTTCAGGTGAACCAGGGTGTTAGGACGATCGTTGTAAACAATTGACTTCAGGTATCCCCATAGAAAATAGTCACAGGGTGATAAATCAGAGGACCGTGCTGGCCAATGCAGATGAGGTTTCCTGGAAAGTTTTACTGCAAAATTGTTATTGTCACGCGCGCTGTGTGTGTCGTGGCACCGTCCTGCTGGAACCATACACCTCCAACACCCCATCTGCTTCAGTGTTGATAAGAAAAACTCATTGATCATCCTGACGTAACGTTCAGATCTTACTGATATTGCCTGTTTGTTTTCTTCAAAAAACCATAGGTCAGTTATGTTAATTCGCGATGGCGCACACCAAACAGTATCATGTTCTGCGTGTAGAGGACGTTGATGAAGTTCTCTGAGGTTTTCAAGGCTCCAGTAGCGCCTGTTTTGCTTACTTACAAATCCCGAAAGATGGAAGTGAACCTCATCACTGAAGAAAACAAGCGTGTCATCAGGCAAGCCAAGAAGCGTCTCGCATGCATTTTCACGAGCAACAAAATCGCGTGGATTAAGTTCTTGCATCACAGCCAATTTGTAGGGATTAAATTTTTATTCTTCATGAAGAATTCGTCTCCCAGAACAAACAGACAACCCTAAAGCCGATGCATGTTTGCGGGCAGACCGTCGAGGGGATTTCAAAATAGATTGTCTCACCGCTTCAATGTTTTGGGGTGACCTTGCTGTTCGTGGGAGGCCAGGTTTCTTCTTTACGTCACCAGTTTCCCTGAAGTTGTTTATCCAGGAAACAATCGACTGCCAGCCAAGAACACGACCATGGGGGCAATATTAAATTCTTGACGAAATGAACGTTGCGTGGAGACGATTGAAACACCTCCTGAAAAATATGTCTCAACAGCCAAAGCGCGTTCCAACTTCATCCACTCGATGATGTGCACTGAGGTTCCTGTAAAGTAAACAGAAACAAACTTAAAATCCTGCATTCTCGAGTAAGCCACTCCCCACTATCCTCGGAGCAACCATCGTTTCAGAATTCGCCAAATTCAAATAAGCAAGTTTGCTCTGCCCACCATCGTTTCAGGGCGCCAAATTCAAATAAGCAAGTTTGCTCTGCCTGCCATCGTTTCAGGGCGCCAAATTCAAATAAGCAAGTTTGCTCTGCCCACCATCGTTCAGGGCGCCAAATTCAAATAAGTAAGTTTGCTCTGCCCGCCATCTTTTCAGGGCGCCAAATTCAAATAAGTTTGCTCTGCCCGCCATCGTTTCAGGGCGCCAAATTCAAATAAGTTTGCTCTGCCCGCCATCGTTTCAGGGCGCCAAATTCAAATAAGTTTGTTCTGCCCACCATCGTTTCAGGGCGCCAAATTCAAATAAGCAAGTTTGCTCTTCCCGCAATCGTTTCCGGACGCCAAATTCAAATAAGCAAGTTTGCTCTGCCCGCCATCGTTTCAGGTCGCCAAATTCAAGCCTCTCCCCACTATCCTCGGAACAACCATCGCTTAAGGGCGCTAAATTCAAATAAGTAAGTTGCTCTGCCCACCCCTGTATGTACCAGAAAGACCAGTGAAAATTTCACGGTTTTCCGATTTTAAATTTTGTGATTAATCTTAATTTTTCAGTTAAAGGTTTAGTAAGTTCATGGGGAAATCTACGACAAGAAAATACCCATAGAATATTCCCTATTGCATTCCATCTTGGCCATATGTAGGAATACCAGTACAACCAAGCATACCCAATCTATAACATCGAATAGCCCAAGGGAAGCCTTGGTTAATTACCTTTTCTGGGGAACTTATATAATGCACGTCCTAAAGCTAGTAGCAATTTTTTTTCTTTCTGTGTGCGAGCCGAATACTGATCATATTCGGTCGGGTCGCCCATCGAAGAAGTCTGTTGTTTATTGAGACCCGAAACTTCTAATGACACGGGAGCAACAACACTGACGGCGCACCTGGATTCGGCACTTTAAGGTGTGTTTTAATAATCTGCATTGCTAAATATTTGATTTTAACAACATTAACACAATATTGAAGTAACTATCATAAATGCGAATGCTTGTCATTCATTTAAGATATAAAGAGATACAAATCAAAAGATCTGAAATTAAAAATTTTTCCCATTCACTAAAACAGCCGGTAAAAATACTGTTACCCTTCGTTTTTTCTTTTTCATCTTTCCTAGGAATAAAATGTACAAGTTAAATATTTATAAACTTTTGGCTAAAGGCTTTAAACATTTCTATCTTCCCTTTTTTTCTTTTCGCCTTTCTACGGAATAAAAAGGACTAATTAATTATTTATGAAATATTGACAGAAGGCTTTAAATACTTCTATCGTCCCTTTTTGTCTTTTTTGGCTTTCCACGGAATAAAATGTACAAGTCAAATATTTATGAGGTATTGGCTAAAGGCTTTAAATACTTCTATCGTCCCTTTTTTCTTTTTCGTCTTTCTACGGAAAAAATGAAGTAGTCAATTATTTATTAGGCATTGGAAGCAGGATTTAAACACTTCTAGCATCACTTCGTTTTTCTTTTTCGTCTTGACACGGAAGAAAATGGGCTAGTCCATTGTTTATGAGGTATTGGCAGAAGATATTAAACACTTCTAGTGTTCCTTTTTCTCTTTCGTCTTTCCACGGTAATGAAATGGACTAATCAATTAATTCATAAGCATTTACTTAATATTAAAATATGGGAACCAGCTAAAAATGAAATTATTACTAATTCAGTCAGTCAGTTAATTGCCATACGTTATACAGGCTTGGGCGATCATGTTTCGAAAGAGACATGACTGACTGGGCAGAAGATTATCCCGCAGTAGGTTGCCATTGCTTTCTGCGGTAGACTGATTGCCGACCAAGGCTATAGAACCCAATCTGTCCTGCTATTTAACCCATAACTGGAAGGAAGAGACGGATTAATACCTTTCCCAAGGGTATTTGCGCATTGGATTCAACAGGAATTCGAACTCGGCTCCCCGGCTTCCCGGCTTCCCGGCTTCTCGTTCCGAGCCGATATCCATTGTACCACAACGCACATCCATATTACTAATTACCATTTCATAACGTTTGAATCAAGTAGTCGATGTCTTGCCAACCATTTCAATGAAAATGTAATAAATAAGTAGTGTTAATATTGGCTTGGGTTCGTTAACGAAGATTTAGGAAGCGAGGTGATCGTGTCGACTCCAGGCACGCTGACGGCCGACTAGGCTGATACGGGATAATCATATCCTGCCGCAGCAACTGCAGTTAAATTTCTGGTCTGGTTTCTTCGCAGCGTTTCTCCTTCAGATTGGCCCTGCGGGAGTCCTCAAACGTGGAGACGACTTGGTTGACAGTGCGGCGCCAAGCCTGACGGTCAGCAGCAAATGTCGACTACTCGCGGTGGTCAATGTAGCAGATACCTTAATATATACCTTTTCTTTGGTGCCTCTCTGTTACGATGGCCAGTAGAGAGTTCGCCGTAGAGGGATATCTTTAGCAGGCGATGGTCCCCCATTCTGGAAACGTGCCTTAGCCAGCGTAGCTGTGACTTCAGCAATATAATCTCAATGATTTTCACCTGTTCGAGGTCCTCAACGTTGGTGATGTAATCACTCCATTGAATGCTGAGGATGTTGCGGAGACAGTGATGATGGAAACTTTCATGGAGTCTTAGGTGATGGCGGTAGGTTACCCATGACCAAGAGCCGTACAGCAGTGTGGTGAGTGCGACGGGTCTATAGACTTTGATTTTTGTGCCTTTTTTCAGATACTTGCTGTTCCAGACAATTTTGTAGAGTCTGACGAAAGTTCTGTTTACCTTGTCCAGTCTGCTGTCTATTTCCTTGTCAATCTTGGCATCCGATGTGATGGTACAGTACAATAAATAAATAGTTATTATTAGTTTTGTTATCTATTCTTAACGAGAAAAAAATATATATAAATTAACTCTCATGTTATTACAGTTTTAACCATCACTTTTTGAAACAACAAACATTGCCGTGGAGCCGTTCTTTTGACACGGTCCATTTTTTGCTGGGTCAGAGGCCCGTGTTTGCCATTTTTTATCGGGAAATGTATTCTAAAGATTATAACACAGACATAGATTTAAATTCAGAAAGAGCATGCCAATGATCAGGTCAGTCATGCCATACGTGATACATGCTTTGGGCGATCATGTCTCGAAAGAGGCATGACTGACCGGGCAGAAGATTATCCCGCAGAAGGTTGCCATTGCTTTCCGCGGTAGACTGGTTGCCGACCAAGGCTATAGAACCCAATCCGTCCTATTATTTAACCCATAACTGGAGGGAAGAGTCGGATTAATACCTTTCCCAAGGGTATTTGGGCGTAAGTGAATGCAAGGAATTCGACTGGAATTCGAACTCGGTTCCCCGATTTCTCGTTCCGAGCCGATATTCACTGCGCCACAACGCACATTCATGATCAAGTAGATATATCATTAATACTAATATGCGAATGTTGTTATATGTTGTCGTTTCACTCACTTCATTCACTTAAGCACAAATAGACTTGGAAAAGGTATCAGTCCATCTCTTCTCTCCCCAGCTATGGGTTAAATAGCAGAACAGATTTGATTCTTTAGTTTCCTGCCGAAAGTAATTGCAACTTACAGTTGGAAAAACTTCTAACTTGCCATTTATCTTTCGAAAGAGACATTAACGCCCAACAGTGTAGCAATTACCTGACTGATTGCTGTATGGATAATTTTGTTCCCATGGTTGTTGTCCAAATTGAACTCTTGATGACAAAAACATCGAAGAAAAAGACAGAAAACTGATCAATTTTTCCTAGAGATTTAAAATCTGATTATTTTTATTAGAAATATCATTTTTCCTTGACAATTTAATAAAGCAATTCTCACGTTTCCTTTTACTGAAATAATTTTGTTATCGGTTAACGACATTAATTTGATTACACAAATATGATGTACATTTTTTGATTTAGCGTTTTTTCTTTCACAAAAATTTGTAATGGAAAGTCCACGTTCTGGTTATAAAATACAACGAATAGGATATAAAAAAAAGGTTTATAGATTTGTTTATTATTTTTTAAGAAAGGCTGCGTCATAAACGAGAGTTAAAATGTTGGAAGTGGGCGGACAGCGATACAAAATAGGAAAATATTCACTGAAAATGACGTATTTCTAATGTTTTGCATTTCTCTGTACAGGATCCCATGTCCTATTGAATGAAGAAAGGATGGTTGGTTTGTTTGTTTGTTTGTTTGTTTGTTTGTTTTGTCTGAAGCCTCTAAAAGTTTATTTCTCGTTATTTATTAATTTTCTATTTCTTCTTTTCTCTTGGTTTTTCAATGTTTTGTCACTTTCTGGTGTTATGCACATTCAATCTCTTTCATGTTAGCCTTACGGTCTTTCTGTCTTTCAATTCCTGTTGATGTTCAGTTTTTCTGTCTTTTTATTTCTGTTGGGCACATGGTCTTTTTATCTCACCATTCCAGTTATTTTTATGTCCTTTCTATCTCTCTATTCCTGTTGATCTTGTGGCCTTTCTGTCTCTCCATTCTTGTAAATCTTGTGATCTTTCTGTCTCTCCATTTCTGTTGATCTTGGAGTCTTTCTGTCTCTCCATTCTTGTAAGTCTTGTGATCTTTCTGTCTCTCCATTCCTGTTGACCTTAGGGTCTTTCTGTCTCTCTATTCCTGTAAGTTTTATGATCTTTCTGTCTCTCCATTTCTGTTGATCTTGGGGTCTTTCTGTCTCTCCATTCCTGTAAATCTTGTGGTCTCTCCATTTCTGTTGATCCTGGAGTCTTTCTGTCTCTCCATTCCCGTAAGTCTTGTGATCTTTCTGTCTCTCCATTTCTGTTGATCTTGTGGTCTTTCTGTCTCTCCACTCCTGTAAGTCTAGTGGTCTTTCTGTCTCTTCATTTCTGTTGATCTTGGGGTCGTTCTGTCTCTCCATTCCAGTAAGTTTTGTGATCTTTCTGTCTCTCCATTTTTGTTGATTTGGGGGTCTTTCTGTCTCTCCACTCCTGTAAGTCTTGTGGTCACTCTGTCTCTCCGTTTCTGTTGATCTTGGGGTCTTTCTGTCTCTCCATTCCTGTTGGTCTCGTGGTCTTTCACTCTCTTTATTCCTATTCGTTTTACAGCTTTTCTATCTCTCCATTCATGTTGATTTTGTGGTCTTTCGGTCTCGTTATTTCTGCTGATTTTACAGTCTTTTTGGTTTCTCTTTTCCTGTTGGTTTTACGCCTTTCTGTCTCTTCATTCCTGTTGGTCTTACGGTTTTTCAACCTCCTCTCTCATGTTTGTCTTTCTGTTTGTTCCTTCATACTGTTCCGATAGTCTTTCTGGTTGTTTTTACACCTGTTGCCCTAACGGCATATTTATCTCTCTTTATCTGTACTACTCTCTTCATATCTCTCCTATATTGTTACGGACTTACCATCCCTGTCTCCTGCTTCCTTCTTAATTGTGGTCTTTGGATTTTACTACTTTTTCTTCCTGATAGTCTTTCGGTATTTCTTTCTTTAGCTATTAGACACGTTTTGACTTTTTCTCAGACTTACGACCTTTCTATTTTACCCAAATACATTTCTTAGTTTCTTTTTTATTTCTTTCTGCCAATTGACTTGACTGTTTTTCTATTTCTCCAATCCTGATGATATTTCTTTATCTACCCATTGTTGTTGGTTATACGTCCTCCCTTCTTGTTTGTCTTACATTTTTTCCTGTTTTCATGTTGGTCTTACGATATCATCTCTAATTACCTCTTAGCCTCTCCTTCTCGACTACTATCATGGCCTTCTTGTTGGTCTTAAGAGCCTTACTTCTTTTTATTCCTGTCGGTCCTACGATCATTCGGTTTTTCCCTTTCTGTTAGTTTTCTGGTCTTTCTTTCTCTGGACTTGTTCGTGTTACCGTGTTCCTCACTAATGCTAGTGTTTTTAGAGGTTTTATTTATATATTTTCTTCTTTATTGGCTCTACGATCTTTCTATCTCTCCTTTTTTTTATAATCATATCGCCCCAAGCAAGGCATTTTACTGCGACTGTTTTACAGGGGGTTACATAGATGGAAAGTTATGAGAAAGAGTGTGAGGTTATAGGGGAATGTCAGGAAGTGGGTAAGAAAAGGATAAGAATACTGGTGAGAGTGGAGTGGACAGGGAAATGAGCATGAGAGGAGATGACTATTAACTTTACATTTAAATTCTCGGAGATTGTAGCTGTCGGGGAAGTAAGTAAACGGAAGGGAATTCCACAGGCGGGAAGTGCGAGAAAAGAAGCTGATGAAGTAGAATTTGTGTTTACAATTTATTGGTTTCGCAATAAAAGGGTGGGGCCTAGTTGCTAATCTTGTGACTCGAGTAGATTCATATATAGGGAGCAGAAGCCGTGAAAGTATTTGTAGAAAAGACACAGGGAAGCCACATTGCGTCGGTGAGAAAGTGACTGTATCTGAGCTGCCAAGTTTTGTTTTGGTATTACGGTTTGTTATGTCTCCTTTTGGGTTGGTCTTGTGATTTTCTGTCTTTTCGTTTGTGTTTGTGTTGCGATCATTCGATTTTTCGTTTACTGTTCATATTGCTGTCTTTGTATTTCCTTTCGTCTTGGTCTTACAGTTTTTTTCTAGAAATATGGTAAGACCAAAAACGGAAGAAAAATAGGAAGAAAATAAGATCAATATAAAAGGGAAAGGAAAACTGTAAAACCAAGACGAAATGAGAGATAAAGAAAAATTGTAATACAAATATGAAAAGGAAGATAGAAAGAAACTAAGACCAAGACGAAAGGAGAGATAAAAAATACCCTAATACAAATATGAATGGAGAGATAGGAAGACCGTAAGACCAAGATGAAATGAGAGATAAAAAATACCCTAATACAAATATGAAAAGTGAAATATAACAGAAAAGAAGAACAAGACAAAAAGAGAGATTAAAAAGCTATGAAATCAATATTGAAGTAGAGATAGAAATGTGTATAGTTTTCCCGAAGGATTATCATAGATACTGTGTACAGTAGCGTGGGGAGCAATGTAGTGTCCACTGTGGTCTCTGTCTTTTATCTAACTCCGAGTTGCTATAGTTGGTAGTTGTCGGCTCGTGTAACGAACACAACGTGTCCTTTTATTCTCAGTATCGATCTGGAAGTCGATATGTCCATGCTCTAACTGGGAGAATAGACATAGCAATATGTTATCATGTATTCCATTTATTTAAAGATTTCATTTTTTCCCAGTACGTTACCTATGAGGTAACGTTCTGAAAATTAGAAAAAATACGTTTTATATATATTAGAAAAATATGTACGTTACCTCATAGGTAACGTACTGAAAATTAGAAAAAATATGTTTTATATATATTAGAAAAAATATTTTTTTTTGAAAATTTGTTCTGTTTAATTTGGGTTTCTTGGCGGTCATGAAACGAATTCAGTCCATGTACGAAAATAGAACTGGGTGTAAAACAAGGATGTATCTTCTCACCGAATCTGTTTAACATGTACAATGAAGTACAGGGAGTGAGAAACCCTCCCAGGATTTTTAGGGAGTTAGAAACCCTCCCAGGACTCGTCATTAGCGGCCACAATCCAAACAATATAAGGTACGTAGACAATGTAGTGCTGATAGCAGATACATTAGGTAAAATACAGAACCTTCTACAGAAGGTAACAATGAAAAGTGAGAAGAAAGGGCTAAACATAAACTTTAAGAAAACTGAATACATGGACATCAGCAAAAAGAGACCCACTAAAATCAAACATGTCCAGAAATTTAAATATCTGAGAAGCATTCTGAAAGAAAATGAAAAGTGTGACACAGAGATCCGAAGGTGCATTGGCATGGCGAAAGACGCATTTCAAATGCTAAACAGAGTATTGAGAGACAGTAAGAAAACGTTAGAGACAAGGAAAAAATGATTTGGGCTTTTATGGGATATCTACACTCCTATATGGCAGCGAATGTTGGATGATCTGCTCAAAGATGAAGGAGAGACTCGAAGCAAAACAAATGTGGTTCTATATAAGGATGATGAGGATACCATGGACCGAAATGTGAGCAACGACAAGGTTTTGAAAAGAATGCGAATGAAAAGGAAACTTATACTTGAAGTCGGGAAGAGACAGCTGAGGTTTTGAAGAAACGTAATGAAGAAGGAACGCTTAGAAAACCTGATACTCACAGGGTGGATAGAGAAAAATAAAGATGGAGAAAGCAGTGTGAGACATACTTGATGGGCTTGAGCAGATGGCTAGCGAAGCGGGGTTTGGGAGCGATGCCAAAAAAAAACAAACATTTAAGAGTGAGAAGAGTAAGGGGAAAGTGGAAGACCATGATCGCCTACGGCCTGAAAGAACATGGCACATAAAGAAGAATTTTTTCAGGGAGAGTTTATATCGTCATTTTGAAAGACGACATTTTTTCGATTGACCGAAACTAGCGACTTTTTGGCATAAATCTTGACTCGTCACCAAGGCTGTTGACAATAAAAATCTGCTGTGATTGTCTTGGTTTATTCTGAGAAACCAAAATTTGCCACATTTTCATGATCAATAGTTTATATATATATATATATATATATATATATATATATATATATATATATATATGTAACTTTGGCTTTGATGTTGCCATAGGTTTTAAAACTAAAACACTAAACTCTTTTACTAAAGAGTAAAAGAATGAATTGCTTTATAATAATTTACCATTATTAGTTATTTGTTTTATTTTTATGTTTTTTAATCATATCACCCCAAGCAAGGCATTCCACCGCCACTATAGCGCAGGGGGTTACATAGAGCGATTGGGTATAGGAAATGTCAGAAGGAGGGTGATAGACGAGTAAGGAGGTACATAGGAAGAGTGTTGGAGAGAATGGGTGCGAGTTAGTGTGTTCGGAGGTGTCTATTGACCTTACATTTAAACTCCTGGAGGTTGTAGCCGTCGGGGAACAAAGCATGCGGAAGGGAATTCCACAGGCGGGAAGTGCAAGAAAAGAAGATGTTGGAGTAGAAATTGCGGTTACATTTAATCGGTTTCACTGTAAAAGGCTGGGACCTAGTTGCTAATCTAGTATCTCGTGCAAATTCACACCTAGGGGACACCAGTGATTTAAGTTCATCAGAGCAGAAGCCGTGAAAGTATTTATAGAAGAGGCACAGGGAAGCCACGTCACGCCGGTGAGAGAGTGACTGCAGGTGGTCAGCTAAGTCGGTATCGATCACATTACAGATTCTCCGCTGTATTTTGTCAAGAACCCCGAGGAGTTATTATTATATTCTTGGCAAAATTCAACTATCCGATTCATAAATCTCATCTGTCTTTTGAACACGATTTAAGATTTATACTTTGATTCCTTTTTAGGATTGGGTTTCTACATCATTTGCAATTCAATTTGAAAACTAAGGTATTCAAATTAAGAATTACTGCATTCAAATAAGAAAAAACAAGTTATTCAATTAAAAAAAACTATGGTATTCAAATTAAGTATTACTGCATTCAAATTAAGCCGTTCAATCTGAAATACTGCAATATTTTTTGTTGCCGATAACAAATGACATCAAATTCATTGTCTAAATTAAATTCGCATTAGCCAAAGAAAAGAGGAGTTCAGATGAACACCAAGGAAGGCACATGTGTACTGTCAAACATCATAATTTCATAATCAAATTAGAATTAGTGAATTTTAAATTCATATTTTCGATTAAGTGCGTTAGTTTTTAAATTGAATGATTCGTTTTGTTTTGTTTTTAAATTTGAGTACACTGAGTACACTCGTTTTGCTTTTATTTTATTTTTTAATTTGAGTACACTATTCTTTGGATGTGCGTTGTGGTGCAGTGGATATCGGCTCGGTACGACAGATCGGGGAGCCGAGTTCGAATTCTAGTTGAATTCCTCACATTCACTTACGCACAAATACCCTTGGGAAAGGTATTAATCCGGCTATTCCTCCCAGTTATGGGTTAAATAACAGGACAGATTGTGTTTTATAGCCTTGGCTGGCAACCAGTCTACTGCAGAAATCAATGGTAACCTACCGCGGAATAATCTTCTGCTCAGTCAGTCATGTCGAGACATGATCACCCAAAGCGTGTATCACGTATAGTACTTAATGGAGTGACACTGTTGTCTAATTTGAATACTTTAGTTTATAAATTGAATGAAAAATCGTGTAGTACCTTCTAAAGTCTTTTCTTTCTCTTCCACTCCCAGTAGCCCCTTGCATCTAGGTGGCATTATCACCTTGATTGAGGTGAATTTATTTAAAAAATGTATTGTTTATTTTTATCAATTCAGCCTAAGCAAGACAATATAAGCCACAAAGGGTTACTGAGTGTGAGATAGTATAAAAAAAAAATCTATTAAGTAGAGAGGACAATAAAAGAATAGGTATTTAGACAAAAGATAACGATTGACATTGCATTTAAGTTTTAGATGATCAAAGTTGACTGGGAAGCAAAAAGCTGGATGTGAGTTCCACAAACGAGAAGTGCGAGAGGAAAAAAAAAATGGCAAAGACAGCAGTGCGTTGCGGCATTAAGTTAACGGCAACTGCGGGATCAGGTAAGCGAAGAAAAATATGAAAAAAAAAAAAACAAGAGAAAGAAGAGAGAAACGAAGCACAGTAGCATGAAGCGTACCACCGTTTCGCGTCAACTTACCGACCTCGAGACGCCAATCGACACAAACGGACATTCCTACCGAACTAGTCAATGAACCTAATTCGTGTAACAACTTTTTGCTTTTTTTCTATAAATTCATACAAAATCAAAACAAAATGATTTTAGTATTTGTCTATATTTCTGAGATGAGGTAGTATTTACAGTATTTACATTATTTGGACTATTGTCTTCATCTTTGTTGCCATTAGTACGACGTTTAATAAGAGATAATTCTATTTGTCTATATTTCTAAGATGAGGTAGTAGTTACAGTATTTACATTATTCGGGCTATTGTTCTCATCTTTGTTACCATTTGTACGACTTTTCGGCCGTTGTATCCTCCGGCCTTCTTCAGGTGCTAGGAATTTCGAACCTAACCTTTTATTACAATTACTGGTGTATATGCACTCCATTACTTGCGTAGTAGGACCTCTTTTGGTAGTCATGAGTTATCTCCCTTTAACCCTGTAAGTTACTTGTTCACCACTGCTGTAACCTGGTATTGAACTCACAACACTTTGGGTCAAGTCACAGGAACGTTTAGATCCACTGGGACATGTGTCCTTAAAGTAAGAAAGACGAGGACAATAGTACGAATAATGTAAATACTGTAAAATGATTTTAGTATATTGAGAATGTTAAAAAAATAAGAATAAAAAACTTTTACTCCATTTTCGAATTTTATTTTTTCAAATTTTTACAAAACTTTTAAAACCGAATCGAGCTGACGTTCAATTCACTGGCTAAACCACGGCTGCTTGCCCGACTCGCGTCCAATCACGCCGGTGCGTGGTCGACTGACCTCTGATTCTCGTCTGATTACGCCGATGCGTGGTCACTGATTTTTTTCGAAACTTAGCGAAACTTAGCGAACTTTACAACTTTGCCCGATTCACCAGAAAGATAAAATGAGCAGGGTGTAGTTGTTCACCTACTTGATGAGCTTGTCACTGGTGCCTCCTCAACAGGTGTTTACTCGTGCAACCAGATTAGCAACTGGGTCCCAACCATTACAGTTAAGTTAGCCAAATGCAGACGACAATTCTACTCCTGCAGCTTCTTCTCTCGCACTTCCCGCTTGTGGAACTCGCTCCCTTATTCTTGCCTTCCTGACGGCTACAACCTCCAGAAATTTAAATGCAATGTCAATACTCATCTACTAACCACTCGACCCTAGCCCTTCCCCCACCCCGTATATCCTTCCCTTTCTCCCCACCCTTGAAACTGTCAACACACCTGCATTCTCATCTTTCTATTGCTCCTTTCTAATTGGTTTGTACTCCTCTTCTCTCTCTTCTAATTAATCTTCTTTCAGTTATCTAACCCCCCGCACATCAGTGGCATTTCCGCCTTGCTCGGGGTGAAATGATTTTAAAAAATGTAAATAGATAACCGAAGATGAAGTCGGGTAAATGGCAAAAAGTCAAACACTACTATAAGCTCCAAATAAGGAAATAATAATGATGGCCAAAATCCTTATAGGCATAGAATAAAGAGCAAGGGTCAACCATTTTTTAGTAACATCCAGTATTAACTCGATATTAAAGAATAAAAACGTAAGAAGTTTTTAAAATTAAATTTTTTAAAGAATAGCAGGAGATACATTTTTAATATGATCATTTTAAACAATGAAAAAAAAATTGATTATTGGAAAATCCCAAAAAGTTTCAGCAATTAAAAAAAACAAAAAAAAACAGAATGAAACCATGTAGGAGTGCTTTCCACATTTTCATATCAGTAACAGAACTTCTTATGGCGTTAAATTTATAAAACTTTCTTCATAAAAGTCAAACTGAGTTTAGACATTCATGATTGTTTTAACGTCAAATGAATTTATTCCCTTCCGACATTAACAGCAAATGTAACTCTTAGGAGAAAAATATAAATAAAATTTCCAGTTAACAAAATATCAGCCAAGTCAAGACGATGAAGAAATTGTAAAAAAAAAAAAAAAAAAAAAAAAAAAAAAGAAAAAAGGAGCAGTAAAAAGATTTATTGATTTTTAATTGATATATTATTATTATTATTCCTGATTCTATTTCTGCTATGGTCGCACTACCTACGCAAGGAGACCTACGGCAGGTCGTGGTGTGTTGCTATGGCTCCATTTCATGTTTTTTCTATCCGCCCTAACATTCCTACTGTTGCATAGACAAAGTTCTCCTTAGTGTGTCGACTGTACTTAACAAGACATTTATTTTTTATCTCTTAAGTATCTTTGGTTGATTCTAAATATGTTTTTTTTTTTTTACCGTTTAAGTCATGTACTTTTGATTTGTAAATGACTTCTTTTCTATTACAAAGTCCTTGAAGTGGGCATTTATTTTTGTCCCTGCAGTTACATTCCTTATTAAAGATCTTGTTTTGTACAATATTTACATTTCTGGCGTTTTACCTCTTTATGAAATTTTCTAAATTACTAGTACAGCTATAACTCAGTTTGATATATATATATATATATATATATATATCTCATGTATATATATATATATATATATATATATATATATATATTAGTCATCCACATACAAGGCAGTTTCGCTGTATCACACTTGCCTCTGGCCGGGATCGAAACTCGACCGATTTGGTGTCAGTCAGAGTCGCTACTCCCTAAGCCATGGTATCAAAGAAGGGAAATTTTAACGTGTTGTATCTAAGCAGTGTATACACACGCCAGTCACCGAGAGAACTCAATTCATTTCTGAATTTTTAATATATATATTGCTCTGAACAAAATGGACGTCATTATAATAACATAACCTGAGGAACCTTTCGGCCAACACTTTTCAAAGGCTTACGTTGGCTTTATTGTGAATTGTAAATACAGGACAAAGGAAAACAACAAAAGTTTAACTGACAAAAAACGGGTGGAAAGATGGGGCTTGTCTAAAAGTAAATTTTAATCAAATAATTAAAATGTAAGGGGGGGGTGTAAACACACAGCTCCATAAGAGTGATAAAATGGAAAAAATGTAACACTCACAAACCCTTCAGTAATTGCAAGGAGCGAATAAATGGCTCTTTCTGCCTACACAGGCTCGGCGGATGGATTTTAAGACAAACAGCTTCTAAAATACGTAAATGATGAGCTGAGCAAGCACTATGCAGGACAGAAAACCATGTGTCCTCGTAATGAAAAGCACATACTTGATTGTCTAGCAAGTGTTGACCAATAGCTGACTCCAGAACAGCCTGAATTGTTTTGTTCTCCTTTGTCCTGCATTTATAGTTCATAATAAAACCAACGTAAGCCTTTGAAAAGTATTGGCCGAAAGGTTTCTCAGGTTAGGTTATTATAATGACGTCCATTTTGTTCAAAGCAATTAGTTCTTTCTGTGGGTACAAATCTTTGTATATATATATATATATATATATATATATATATATATATATATATATATATATCCGAGTGAGTATAGAATGAGGAGAGAAAAGAATTTTTTTCCGTCCAAAACATTAACTTAAAACAGTGCTCGATATATGATGTATAGAGCTGTGAACTAAAAGAAATAGGATTCCAAACGATTATTTATATTAAAAAGAATTTTAAAAAATTAAAAGAAAAAACCGATCCCCTAAACTTAAAATTAAGATTAAACATACAACTTTGTATAAAAAACTGATAAAACGCTAATTTGCATTTACTTCCTAAAAATACAAGTTTAGATTTCTTGAAATAACTTCGCCTAAATACAATAAACTTGAATATAAAATAAAAAAATATATTTTAAAAAAAAACCCTATAAAATAAAAAAAATATTCCATACCGAAAAAATCAAAATTGGAAAGAAAAAACACCCCACCCCTATCACGTCTATCTAAGAAACCCCAAAGTGAAAACCTAGCCACAGGATCAAAGTAAATACATGAATTAGGTCCGCTAACAACAGACATCAATCAATAAAACGATAGTCAACCATAAAACTAACCACTCAGCACGCAGCTCTCTTAGAAATTCTAACCAAAAGATATACCCGACCGATAAAACGTACATTCCAACAGATAATACCATTAATCAACAATTTCACACTTACACACCAGGTTCTTCAAAAGTCTAACGGTCAAAACGAGAGACACATTCACTTAATTATCAATATCCCCAACCAACCCCAACGAACCAAATATAAACAGAGAATGATTCCAAACTCTTACTTCTTCCGATGATGTGTTTGAGTCCAAACACTGAAACAACCATATGATTGTAGAGAAGAGGACATACATAGAAGAAATTATGTACATGTTCTAAAACATAATTTATAATATATATATATATATATTATCATTTTGCTCCAAGGAAGGCAGTGTTGCTACTGGTTCGCATAATTAAAGAGTGAAGAGAAAGGAAAACAGATCACAGTAGGTGTCGGAGAATGAGTAAGAGAAGAATAGGAACACTGGTGTGAAGAGTGTTACGTGAGAGTAAAGAGCCAAAGAAAAAGAACAAGTTTCGAGGTCCCGGGACACGGCTGAGAGTCAAGGAGAGAAGAGATGGCTGTTGACGTTGCATTTTAACTCTTGAAGATTGTAGCTGTCAGGGAAGCAAGTAGATGGAAATGATTTATACAGGCCGAAAGTTCGAGAAAAGAAACTGGTAGAGTAGATGTTGAGGTTACACTTAACTTTATTTAAGAAGCTTTATTCGGACTTTGGCTACCATTATAAACTTTCTGGTTGAGTGGTAAAACACACCCGATTTAATAATGCTATCTCCACGCTATATGGTTCGAATCCTGCCGGAAGATAGATATTTTGCAAACAAGATTTCTCGAACGTCTAGGCTGATGAATAATTAAAATATACTGTTTTATTATCGAAAAAAAAAAACAGACTAACCACTCAAATACGAGTATCCATTAAAAATAATGTTCAAACAAATATATGTATATAGTTTTTTAGAAAAAATAAATGTCTCGCTATTTTTAAAAAATTGTCTATATAGTAGTATATTTTAGGCATTTTTCTCTTTAAACATCACCTAATAAATTTTTGAATTGCTTAAACATTATTAAGAATTACAATGCAACAAGGTCGATATTCAAAGCTAACACCAGAATTCTTTTTTAAATTCTGAAAATAAGTATAACAGAGCACACTCAGGCGTGATTTTCAAAAATCACTAACTTAACGAAATGTAGATTTTATCGCCTACAATAAGTTTTTCTTTGTAATTTATTCATTAATATGATTTTGGAAACTATGCAAGATATGATGCGTAAATGCACGCACACATATACATAAGTATATGGCTAGTCAGTCAGTTAAGTGCCATACGTGATACACGCTTGGGCAATCATGTCTCGAAAGAGAAATGACTGACTGGGCAGAAGATTATCCCGCAGTAGGTTGCCATTGCTTTCTGTGGTAGACTGGTTGCCGACCAAGGCAATAGAACCCAATCTGTCCTGTTATTTAACCCATAACTGGAAGGAATAGGCGGATTAATACCTTTCCCAAGGGTATTTGCGCGTAAGTGAATGCAATGAATTCAGCTAGACAAGTTCAAATTAAGCCTTAAATACACAAATTCCAGATTTTTTTTTAACATTCATAACTGCTCCGGTTCGTATCTTTAATATAAACAAACGTAAACAAAAACAATTTTTACGAAATCTTACGGAAAGTTACGAAATAGTATTAACTGACATATTTTAAAAAATTTAATTAAAAAAATATTGTCAAAACAAATAGATGTATTTTAAATAAACATATGAAAAATTAATTTGTAAGTTATTCGTTTTTTTAGTTATTATGTTGAAAAATAATTTCACGGTAGATGTTGTTGTGATGCCATGTACACTGGGCAGCAAACCTTCTTTCGTTTTTTGGAATTAAATTTAAAATTCTAAAATAGCTATAACAGAGAAATTTTGCTATGACAACGTAATGTAGATTTTATCCCAGTTTATAAGTTAGTCTTTGTAATTTGCACTGAAGATGTTTTTAAAAAAAGGTCGAAAGTCAGTCAGTCAGTCAGTTAAGTGCCATACGTGATACACGCTTTGGGCGATCATGTCTCGAAAGAGACATGACTGACTGGGTAGAAGATTATCCCGGAGTAGGTTGCCATGAATTTCTGCGATAGACTGGTTGCCAACCAAGGTTATAGAACCCAATATGTTCTGCTATTTAACCCATAACTGGAGGAAAGAGACGGATTAATACCTTTCCGAAGGGTAGTTGTGCGTAAATGAATGCAGGGAATTCATCTGGAATTCGAACTTGGCACCCCGACTTCTCATTCCGAGCCGATATCTACTGCACCACAACGCACAACGCACTTGGGTTAATAATAATAATAATAATAATAATAATAATAATAATAATAATAATAGGCTGTTCTGTGCTTGCCCCAAATGAATATAAAAATCGCCACGATAGAGTTGGGCAATATTTACATTGGACAATGTGCAAACACTCTGGAAAATCTGTAAACAAACACTGGTATGAACATCACCCAGCACCGGTTACAGAAATAGAAGATGTAACCATTCTATGGGATTACACCATCTACACAGACAGAAAAATTGAAGCAAACAGGCCAGACATTATTGTTAAAAACCAGAAGGAGAAACTTGTCTATTAATTGATATGGCTTGTCCAGCGGATTGTAACATAGCAATCAAGGAATTTGAAAAACTGTCAAAATATAAAGACCTGGAAATTGAAATAGAAAAAATGTGGAAATTTAAAACAAGAGTTGTGCCAGTGATAGTAGGTGCACTTGGAATGATAAAAAATGGAACAAAACAACACATTGAAAGAATCCCTGGAAACCCCAGCTTAAGAGATATACAAAAAAGTGTCTTATTAAGTACAGCCCACACACTAAGGAAAACTTTATCTATGTAATGCTAGGGATGATAGGGAAGATAGAAAAACATGAAATGAAGCCATAACAACACGCCACTACCTGCCTTAGGTCTCCTCGCAGACTTGGTTGGGAGTGAGACCAAAGCAGAAATCGAAATATGATGAAAAAATGACATAATAATAATAATAATAATAATAAAAAACTACGGCGACTTCATGGACGGATTTCATCTTAACATCAAGAAACTTATGAGGCAACTGGAAGCAATATGTCTATATTAATGAATGAAACATGTATGAATGAAGATATACTGCTTAAACACACACACACACACACACATACACACACACACACACACACATACACACACACACACATATATATATATATATATATATATATATATATATATACGTATTTATAAACGATTAAAAGATTCGTCGTTGATTAACGTGCGAAATACAAAATGGCAATCTAAAAGAAATGTTTTGATAGAAAATAAAAATCATGGCTCGCTTACAATTACCGAATAATTTCACAAGGGTTTATTGTTTTAAGCTAGTTTTGTTTTTGGTTTTCCAATTTTAACTTTTTTCGTCCGCTTTTTGCATCCACTCCACGTGTAGGACGTGGGAAAGTGAAGTGAATAACACGCTGTTAATGTCTGTGTTTGACAGACAAAACGATATCTCAAACATTACTTGTTCGATCAGATTGCAATAATATATGAAAAAAAAAAAAACTTACCTGACCGCCACGAAAGATAACAGAAAAATAATTCTTTGCAAGGTTGTTCTTGAGGGATATAAAAATAAAATAAATTTAAAATATCCCTCAAGAACATCCCAATCCCTTGCAAACGAGATTATTTCGCCAAAGTAGACCACAAAATTAAGAACTTGATTAGAACGATGAGATGGAATTAAATATTTGACACGTCATGTCTGGTTTATATGGATACACTTTGCTCCAATAGTCATTAATCTTCACACACAATTCTTTTAAAATTTAAAACCTCCACCCACCATAATCCTCTAATATGACAGCCTTTGCTATTTTTAGTTTCATTTTGTTATTTTAAAACTCCTTATTAATATATATATATATATATATATATATATATATATATATATATATATTAGTAAGTCGTAATTAGCATACGTGATACACACTTGGGCGATCATGTCTCTTACAATACTTTTAGTAAAATAAAGGAAGGTAAAGAAATTTCTTCATTCGTTGAAAGGCACAGTCCACGAGCGGAGGAACGTGAAAACAAGCTCCCCTACCATTCTGAAGATGAGATTTTTATCTCTAATATTAATGAATAATAGATAGGTAATACCCAACACCTTCTTGACCTTCCTTACTTTTATTAGACGCATTGTGATAGCCTTCAAAACCTACCCATACATCTAATGTACACAATACTTCAAGCAAATTACAAAACTTTCTCTTATATATATATATATATATATATATATTGATTGTTTAATACTTAGTTTTTGGTCCTAATAGGGTTAGACCAGTGCACATTTTTATTAAAAAGTTTTCTATACAATTATATTAGAGAACTTTTGAATATTTTTCATTGATAAACGAGTTATTTCGCTACCTTGGTTTCTACCATGAGTGGTGTCTTCAGGCGATTTTTAATTTTAAGTTATTAAAAATCGCCTGAAGACACCACTCATGGTAGAAATCAAGGTAGCGAAATAACTCGTTTAAAAATGAAAAAAAAAATATATATATATATTTGAACTGAGAAAACCTTAACACTTCTACAAACCAGACAAAAAATCAACACGTCTACAAAGTGATGTCCTGGTTATGACGATTAACTACATCTGGCAGCAAGGTCTTGAGATTTTGAAGAGCCTGTAATCATTTCTTAATTGCTGCTGTGCCTAGGTCCACCGTAACCCGGGATATTAGCACTATCGGTTCGGATCCCTTATATAGCTAAATAGTGAACCCCCAAAAAGCCATCAATAAGCATTTTCTTTAAAAAAAATTATAACAACACATTTTTAATAATTCCTCCCAAAATTAAATTTCGGCATTAAATGACCTATAAGCCTTAAATAAAGCCAAATCAAATCAAATTACCTATTTGACTCATTTCTATATTATGTTCGGGAAATTTATCAGAAATTGGTTGCTTTAATTCAGGAATTGTTTGAAGTTTGAGCCTGCAAGCAAGATCCAGTTCAGCTTGAAAAAAAGGGCGTTGATTTTACCACACCTTGTATTTAACAGACGCAGCACAAGAACACTTCAACGTGAGTCTTCCGCGTAAATGCGACCAAAATTCAAAAATAGTCCTATTTTAGCATAATTCGTAGCAACCAGGCAACAATATTTTTAGCAAAAGTAAAAAATTTTACAAAAAATATAATATTAATAATGCTATTATGAAGCTTTATAAGTATTTAGATTAATAGCCGTGTTTGAAAATAAAACAATTAAGACAAACACGAACAAATCAGTTTCTCAAATAAAATATTAAATTTTCAAAATATCCTTTTCTGATTTAAAAGTGCCAAAAGGGAATAATTATCTTAATCATTGTTTTATTCGGGTCATTGTCTTTAATCTGTTAACAGAATTTTCTTTTCTTTCTCCACTACAACAGAGGCGCCCATGTCTAATTAAACACTCAGCTATGCACTACATCAGTTGGTACACAAGTAAATGCCTTTTGGCCCCCTTCGCACGAATCAGTATTTATTGATTCGTTAATAACTTATTGCGTCATCAGATTTTCAGAAGCTAAAATAAAGGCTGCATTAACTATTTATAAAACACGTAATAAAATGATATAAAAAAGAGCAATACAACACTAAAGGATGTATCCCAATGTTTTATAGATTCTGCCAAAACGTTTGAGATAAATACATAACAAATATCTCCTAGAATTGCTAGGTAACCCTAACATACTGAGGGTTGCCAAAATAATGTATTTCTTTTAACTAGTTTTAACCTGTAAAAAATTCACGGTTTTCTTATTTTGATGTTCTGATGAATCTTAATTCTTCTGTTAATGATTAAAACTTACCTTTATCTGATTTCAAACAAATGTACTTGCTTACTCTCTGAAATATTCAGTAAAACCTTTTATCAGTTACGGTAGCCGTTGTTATCAGTGTACATATCAGGTACACAGCAGTAATGACAGCTGGAAACTGTCAAGAAGGCTAAGTAGGGAGGTCATATGCGACAAAAATATACGAATTTAATTTTTTATGTAAGGGAAGACAACCCTTGAATCACGTGATCTTTAATGATAAATATCACGTACGGTCAGCCGTACAAATAAAGATACAGGCAATCAAAATACACACAATTAAAATGTTTTAATTATTTTAAAAATCCATTGGCTAAATCATTTGTATTAAGCTTTTAAATTTTCGATTAATAATTGTAGTCTTCATGCACTAATTACTTCCCCTAGCCGGCCCAATAGAGGAAGAAATTTAACAATAATTTTGAAACTTTTTATATATAATTTTTATATATAATTAAAAAATTTAAAAAAATGAAAATAATTCTTGTAAAAATTAATTATTCATTGAATTTTTTTTCTTTTCACACTATGATACGCTTAATTTATATTGTTCATAAAAGCAATCAGAAAATTATCCACATAAAAATTGGCATAGTTATTGCATTTTTCGCAATTCAGACCTATTTTTTAGAAAGGGGCTCTATTGAAAGAAAAAGCTGTTGGTTAACATTCCCCAATGACTCCTGAATTTAATTATATTAAGCTTATTGCTGACCAATGTCGAATTTTTAAGCATTTCTGGAAATTAATTGATGGGGAGGGGTAACATATGTAAAAAAATATTTTTACCAAAATTTTATACAAAATAATTATTTCAAAATTGATTTCGGTCAATTAGGAATAAGTACTGAAATTGTCATTAAAATCCGACCATTATTTGATTTTTGCAAGAATTTCCAAATTAATGTGTCTTTCACGGTCAAAAAAGTGCATTGTGCAATATTACGTTTTTTTTTACTTAATAAACGTTGCGGCAATTTAGGTCTCGCACTGACGTAAGAAAAAAAAGACTTTCTACAAACATTTCTAACGTGTTAGAAATAATTAAAAAAATTAAAAAATTCTTTGATCTATCCTCTTAATGATAATATAAACATTTTGCCGATAAAACATTGTTTTTATTTAGTTTGGGGCCTTTTTCCTTCATACTATGCTGTTTTTTCAGCGATTTTGTGGAGGTACCTACTTTCATTTATCATGCGTGTATTGTGTGTACGTCGTCCGAAGTTCTTATGTTTCATCTTTTGTGACAGTTTGTTTCGTTCATATCTTTTTCTAGAGCGTGACACACGTAGGTACTACGGTATTAGCATATAGATTTTATTTATTCATTATTATTATTTTATTTTATGATTTTGTTTAATTTTCTCACATATCTATTTATGATTTGCGAAATGTTTTCTATTTTGAATGATATTTCGAGGGACTGTAACCATTAGATTAATCTTTTCTTTATTTTAAACCTTCGCAAGGCTCGAAACTTAAACCCCTGGACTGTTTAGCGGACATATAATTTCGCGGATTAAAGTGTTGATTCAAACACATCTCCCTCGAACAAGACAATCTTCTCGGTTTCTTCTAGTCCAAGGTCATTCGTTATCTATCCACCTTATCCTCGTAATCTTCACTTCCTACTTCCTCTTACATTCATACCAGACATCTAATTCAGTAACCCTCTACCTGAATCGTTCTTTGACCTTTTATTAACAGAACATTAATAAAACAAAATATCTTTTTCAGTATTTGTATATATATACGAGGAGTGTGAACAAAATAATGAAAAAAAACCTTCAAAGCAAATTTAATTAATACGGCGTAGTAATTACTGCTTGAATTCTGTGTGGGATCGACTCGCACAATCTTTGAATTGTTTCCAGAGGAATTTTTATCCATTCTTTAGCCAAAACAGTCTCCAATACTTTCAGTGATGATGGTGGAGGATATCGACTCCTCGCTTGTTTCTATAAAATGAATCATAAATGTTCAATGATGTTGAAATCTAGGGAGAGTGATAGCCAGATAAGATGTTCTACTTCACTAGAATGTTCTCCGTGCCATTCAGCTACAACTGTAGCAGTATGAATGGGTGCATTATCATCCTGTTAGATGGGATATCCCTTTGAAAACTGTTCTTGAACCATAAGATGAAGTTGATCAGTTAACATTCCTAAATATTTCTGACTGTTGATTTTTAATAAACTTATTTAAATAATTGTGGTGCAAGGATGTGCGTTGTGGTGCAGTGGATAGCTACGAGAAATCGAGGAGCCGAGTTCGAATTCCAATTGAATTTATTACATTCACTTAGGCACAAATACCCTTGGGAAAGGTATTAATCCGTCTTTTCCCTCCAGTTACGGGTTAAATAACTGGACAGATTGTGTTCTAAAGCCTTGGCTGGCAACCAGTCTACCGGAGAAAGTAATGGCAACCTACTGTGAAAAACAACAATTTTAACAAACAAAAAAAGTTGAGTACTGTTTATATTAAATCGACAAGCTTTTAATAGTCTAAACAAATTTTCGAAATTATGTTTCATAGTACTGTTTTCATTGTTTTGTTCAACGCCTGTATTTGGTAAGAATGTTAGAATAATCTGGAACATATAATCGCAGCAAACCGTCTGCGTACGGATAAGTAATGACTTCAGTAAATAAACAAAAATATAAAGGTGTAAGAAAAGGATGAGCCTTTTCGACAGACCTTTTCAACCTAAAGCCATACTGAGAGAATTCGAAACCATAACGAGATTCATTATCAGCGTCCACAATCTTAAAGACATTCTGTGTGCAGATGGCACTGTGTTGATAGCAGACATAGAAAGGAGACTAAAAGAACTCCAAGAGAAGCTAGTCAAGGACAACATGAAGAAAGAACTAAATATAAATTGCAATAAGATAAAATACATGGTAGTTAGCAAAAGGAACACACTAACTTGCAAATTATAAATTGGATATATCAAAATCAAACAAGCAGAACTAAAATATCAGTGAAGTGTTTTAACAGAGCATGAAAATTGAAACACAGAAACTCGAAGAGGCATTGGAATAACGAAAAATGCCTTCCAAAAGTTAAGCAAAGAATTGAGAAATAGAAAATGTCTACATTATTCGGACTACTGTCCTCATCTTTGCTGCCATGTTTACCATGTTTTGGCCGTTCTATGCTCCGGCCTTCTTCAGGTGCTATGAATTTTGAACCGAACCCTTTATTAAGATCACTGGGGTATATTATTCTCATTCTTTGTGTGAAGCCACTTCTGGTTAGTCATGAGGTTTGCTGTTCATGCGATCCGTGGCGAACTTCTGCACCGATTGTTTGCTATCAGCAGTTTTCAAAAGTGTGAATGGTGCTACACAACGTTCACCACTCAAAACAATTCTTTGTGTGGCAGTCTAACTGTGTTAGACACTCATACGTCGAAATCGACGGGAAAGTCCATAATATATATATATATATATATATATATATATATATATATATATATATACATATATATATATATCTATGGGCGATCTATATCTTGGGCGATCTACTCTCGCTTGGGCGAGAGTAGATCGCCCAAGCGTGTTTCACGTATGGCACTTAATATATATATATATATATTCTTTCAGTGACTGGCGTGTGTACACACTGCTTATATTCAACACGTTGCAATTTCCCTTCTCTGATTCCATGCGCCTTTAACTTGACTCTCTGCTGGAACTTGATACTGAACTCAAAACTCAAGTCACTGGAACTAACCAACATCTACACCCAGCAGACATTGCCCAGGACAATAGGCCGGACAATGTAAATAGCGTATGTACTACCCCATGTGCGTTGTGGTACAGTGGATATCGGCTCGGAATGAGAACTCGGGGAGCCGAGTTTTGAATTCCAGTTGAATTCATTGCATTCACGTACGCGCAAATACCCTTGGGAAATGTATTAATCCGTTTCTTCCTTCCAGTTATGGGTTAAATAACAGGAGAGATTGGGTTCTATAGTCTTGGCTGGCAGCCAGTCTGACACAGAAAGAAATGGCAGTCTACTGCGGGATAAACTTTTGCCCAGTCAGTTATGTCACTTTCGAGAGATGATCGCCCAAGCGTGTTTCACGTATGGCACTTAACTGACTGACTACCCCATCACAGAAGGATAGACAAACAGAAAAAATCATTAGAAACAAAGAAAGTCAGTCAGTTAAGTGCCATACATGATACACGCTTGGGCGATCATGTCTCGAAAGAGACATGACTGACTGGGCAGAAGATTATCCCGCAGTAGGTTGCTATTGCTTTCTGTGGTAGACTGGTTGCCGACCAAGACCATAGAGCCCAATCTGTCCTGTTATTTAACCCATAACTGGAAGGAATAGATGGATTAATACCTTTCCCAAGGGTATTTGCGCGTAAGTGAAGGTAATGAATTCAGCTGGAATTCGAACTCGGCTCCTCGATTTCTCGTTCCGAGTCGATATCCAATGCCCCACAACGCACATCCAAACAAAGAAAAGATTAGCGAAATGTTACGTGATATCAAAATCCTTCTATATGGTACTGAGCGCTAGATAATTTCCTCATCGATGAAATGACTTAAAGCAACAGCAATTTGTTCTACAGAAGAATGCTGATAATAAAGTGGACTAAAGATGTGAGAAAACAGGGCCTGGAAAATTTTATACTCACGGGATAGATTAAATATAAAAGAGACTGAGGAAATCAACTGGCGAGGTAAATGAATGTCAAAGCAGAGTTTAGGGGAGATAACAAAGAAAGAAAATTTATAAAGAACTACAAAGGAGAGGAAATTGCGGGAGCCGTGATCACCGACGTCCTGAAAGGATACGGCACATAGAAGAAGAAGAATGAACTTGAGTAAACAGATGACGGGACAGGGTTCAGAAGAAATAAAAAAGCAAAAATTTATTAGCAGGTACAAAAGAGAGAAAATTGTGGAGAGCCGTTATCACTAACATCATAAATGAACACGACACATAGAAGAAGAATGAGCTTGCGTAAATGGATGGCAGAACAGGGTTTAGGAGAAATAACAGAAAAACAAAGTTTATTAAGAGCTACAAATGGCAGGAAATTGTGGAGAGCCATGTTTGCCTACATCTTGAAGAGACACGGCACATAAAAGAAGACGAATGAGTTTGAGTAAATGGATGGCGGAACAGGGTTTAGGGGAAATAACAGAAAAGCAAAATTTATTAAGAGCTACAAATGGCAGGAAATTGTGGAGAGCCATGTTTGCCTACATCTTGAAGGGACATGGCACATAAAAGAAGACGAATGAGTTTGAGTAAATGGATGGCGGAACAGGGTTTAGGAGAAATAACAGAAAAACAAAATTTATTAAGAGCTGCAAATGGCAGGAAATTGTGGAGAGCCATGTTTGCCTATGTCTTGAAGGGACATGGCACATAAAAGAAGAAGAATGAGCTTGAGTAAATGGATGGCAGAACAGGGTTTAGGAGAAATAACAGAAAGATAAAAATTATTAAGAGCTACAAATGGCAGGAAATTGTAGAGAGCCATGTTTGCCTACGTCTTGAAGGGACACGGCACATAAAAGAAGAAGAATGAGCTTGAGTAAATGGATGGCAGAACAGGTTTAGGAGAAATAACAGAAAGACAAAAATTATTAAGAGCTACAAATGGCAGGATATTGTGGAGAGTCGTGATCACCAATGTCCTGAATGGAAACGGCATTTAGAAGAAAAAGAAGAAAATGTTAGAAAATAAGACAGTTTGATCATCTGAAGATTGCTGAAATGCATGGAACTAAGAGTTGTGAGTAAAACAAAACATAGGCTAATATGTATATTTACTAACATATATATATATATATATATATATATATATATATATATATATATATTAGTCATCCCTATACAAGCCTGTTTCAATATATCACAGCTCATCAGTGTGGCTAGGCACATCGAAACTCCATTTGGTGTTAGTCGGAGTCGCTACCCCGTAAGCCATAGGCGCATGCAATCAGAGAAGGAAATTTTTAACGTGTTGTATATAAGCAGTGTATACACACGCCAGTCACCGAAAGAATATATATATATATTGTCATCCGCAGATAAATCTGTTTCGCTGTATCACAGCTCATCAGTACGATTAGACTCCGATTGCTACACAATCCGGGCTCGAAACCCGACCGATTCGGCAGCTCTACCCCTGGGCGACGGGGCGCTCGAGGGAAGAAGGCAGTCTTTTTAGCGCATATCATATTACGCGCCCAATAGCTAAAGTGCTCAAATTCATTTTTACTGAATGAGTGATGCGTACACGCTAGAGTGACTACTGTTTATATATATATATATATATATATATATATGTAATATAATAATCTGGCCCCACCCGAAGAAGGCTGATGAAGCGTGGGTGTTTTCGGTCATTGAAAGCAGCGGATGTCGTTTGACCCTATTTCCGGCAGAGCGGAAATAGCTCAGAGCAAACAGACAGGTGACTATGAGAATTACGTAGGCGTCGAGTAGGCGTCGCGATCGAGGCAAGTTCCGGTTTTGGAAGATATATAAAGACCTCGAAACACAGAAGTCACAGTCAAGTCAGAGTCAAGGAACCAGACAAGTCTCCAGAAGAGAAGTAGAAGAGAAGTCGAAGAAGAAGAGTCCCAGTCAGCCTCGACAGGAGTCAGGCTCGACAGGCAGTCTGGGCAGAGAGCCAGACAAGACCAGAAGTCGAAGAAGAAGCTAGACGATCTAAGCAGAGAGGCTACACACACGTCGAACCCCCCGTCACCACGTCAACCCATTAGAAGAGCGCTCCCTCAACTCTCTGTTCCCTAGGCTACACGGTCCATCGTCATTAATAAAAACACAAGACATATATTTTTATATACACCCGTGTTTGTTGTTTGTCGATATATAACATATATATATATATATATATATTTTCTGTTTTCTTTTAAGAAAAACTTTAAACACCGGTCATATTTCCGTAATAAATTTATTTCCGTCAATAATTGTTGTTGCCAACAATCACCGACTTCATCAGACGGAAGGCCCTATTCGACTTGTTTCATGTCGTATTACTACGGAATGAAAGTTCAGTCAAGGCCAGGCGGAGGGGGAGGCAACATAGGATAGCCCACTATAATAAGTATTTCCGTTTCCATTTGTCGGGATATAGTGGGAGGAGAAGTTTAATACAAACAAAACAACACGTGACTAATGTCACCAGCAAATTTATACATCAAATCATAATTCAAATTTCTAAGCCAAAATTTTATTTTCATTTTTATTTTCCTAGATCTGTGATAGGTTAAATTAGATTAAGTTAAGGCTATTATTTCTTTTCTTTACTCAATTGTTGATAAGATAATTCCATTCTATTTGTTGCAAGACTAGATATAGAGAGAGACCTTATTAATTTCTAGTGACTGCCGTAGACACACAGAAACACAGTAAGGAATTTTGGGTTTTTTTGAAATGCGATTAAAATAGCAACGTTAATTATTTTGCCAAATACAAAAAGAAACAAAATCTATAATTTATCATGTGGATGTGCGTTGTTGTGCAGTGGATAACGGCTCGGAACGAGAAGTCGGGGAGCCGAGTTCGAATTCCGGCTGAATTCATTGTATTCACTTACGCGCAAATACCCTTGGGAAAGTAACTACAATGGTAAAATACCCTTGGGATAGTAACTACAATGGTAAAAAAAATTGAAATGCTTTCGAAACACAAAACATCTTTATATTTAATTTGAGCGCTGAATCTGAAAATGACTTTACTTTTTCTTGTTTAGCTGTCGTTTTTCTGTACAAAAATGCCTCATCTTTGGAAAAAAAGTTATCTGTTTTCTGTATATATGATATTGATTGATGGCAATATTTCTCAGAGTAAAATCGTAGATACCTTTCAATTCGTATTTGAACCAACAAATATTGATCTGCTTATTGATAAATACTATTTTTTCAATAGCAATCATACCCTAAGTCTTTAAAAATATCACGATTAAATATAACAGTACTAACAAGTATTTTCGTGAAACCATTTAATAAACTAACAGCAGAAATAAAACCTTCGTAAACATAAAAACTATGGTAAAAATGGTCTCTTTTTTTGATTGTCTATAATGTTCAATGTCATTTAAGTTCCTTTTGATACTTCAGCAGTAGTCAGCCATCATTCGTTTGTCCCACCGTCCCTTGTTGCGCTCTTCCATTGTTTCTATATCCTGATGGAATCGTTCTCCTTGCTCATCACTCTCATCGCCGTAATTATCCGGAAATTTATCGAGATGGCTATGTAAAAAAATGAAACTTAATACTAATATTAGCGTATTTTTTTATACTGTCATATTCAATGTTATTTACGTTTCTTTTGATAATCCAACAGTAGTCAGCCATCATTCGTTTGTCCCACCGTCCCTTGTAGCGCTCTTTCATTGTTTTGATATCCTAATGAAATCGTTCTTCTTATTCATTACTTACATCACCGCAATTATCCGGAAATTTACGGAGATGGCTATGTAAAAAATGAACCTTAATACACATATTAGCGAATTTCTGATAAAGCTTATCAGTCAGTTAAATGCCATACGTGATACACGCCTTGGGTGATCATGTCTCGAAAGAGACATGACTGACTGGGCAGAAGATTATCCCGCAGTAGTTTGCCATTGCTTTCTGCGGTAGACTGGTTGCCGACCAAGGCTATAGAACCCAATCTGTCCTGCTATTTAACCCATAACTGGAGGGACGAGACGGATTAATACCTTTCCCAAGTGAAAGTGAATACAATGAATTCAGCCGGAATTCGAACTCGGCTCCCCGACTTCTCGTTCCGAGCCGTTATCCACTGCACCACAACGCACATCCTTACTATAGTCATCCGCAGACAAATATGTTTCACAGCTCATCAGTACGGCTTAAACTCCGTTCGCTTCCTAACCCAGGATTGAAACCCGACCGAATGGGCGTCAGTCGGCGATTCTACCTCTAGGCCACGAGAATTTAAATTTTGGCAATAAACTGAACAAATTCAGCATTTTTATTTTTAAAATTTTGACTAAAAAAGAAATAGTTTATTTCATATGGCTACCATAAATTGCTCGGCCTACCTGAAAAGTGATGGGTTTCGACCACCTTGATGAACAAAATGTTGCGATCAGCCAAGGTCGTAAATTGATCTTTTACTTTTCCCAAAAATGAGCAATTTCAGTACAGCAAAAACGGTAAAAAATCTAAGATCATTTTCAGAATCATCAAATTAGCTAAAAGGCGTGTCTTGTTTCTTAGCACCAAAAATAGTATTGAACAGTGTTATTAATTTAATATATATAATTATAGTATAGCTTATAACATAAAACCAAATAGTGTAGAAAATTTCGTTCGTTCCATCTTTTAATGATTCTGGTAAAGTTGTAGTTACATTTTATCTTCTTCCATCAACCTCTCTTTTCCATATATCCATGCATATTTTCGGAGATTAGCGCGACGTTATTTCTGCAAGTGTTCAGAAACTGACATTTCCAAAGTCTGACAAGCGATGCAAACATTCAAAATTATCGATAAAAGAATGTACAGCAGGCGGCACATGCATAAGATCCCTTTAAGTCAAACAACAACTACTTCAGAAGTTGCAATGTTATTTGTCGTCTGATTCTGGGATCAGACAGCTTTGTTCGTTTGTATCCAACGATGCGCAAATACTATAATAATATATATATATATCAAGGAGTGGTATTCACTTTTGATTTCTGACGCCATCTTGACATTTGAGAAGCAGGACATATTCCCGTTACTTAATGCTGAGATCTGCAAAAGGAGACGTGTTTTTTTTTTCTGGTTTGCTTTTAATGTCATCACTGTTCCAAAAGATGCGATGTATAATGTCAACATTATACGGAATTGCATCCAGTTTGCATCTAATTCATTCTTTCTTACCTTTTATTTTCGTTATTTTCTTCTTTACTTATTTGCATATATTTGTTTGATTATCTGTATTTGTTTTTTGGTTTATTTCGGTATTATCTCAGGTGTGTGTGTCTGTATTGTTTGTTTAAGTTTTACATACATACATATATATATATATATATATATATATATATATATATATACTAGTAGTAGTATAGCCCGGTGTTCCTCGGATGTAATGAAAGCATTAAAACTAATCCATGGTCCTGGAGCTCAAACTCAGCCTAAAGAATATTTGTGTGAAGTTTGGTGAGAATCGGATAAAAATTGTGGATTTGTATAAATAACATACAAACAGATAAACAGACAGACACACATAAACATTTTGCCTTATATATATATATATTATCGATCTTCTGCACTATTCTAAGAACTGCAACCTTGAAACTTCTAAATATCGTTTCTTATGTCTTTGTCTATGAGTGTATCAAATTTGTTTAAAATCGGACCACTCCTTCTATAACCCGATTTTTTCGATTATCGATTTTCGATATTTATCGGGTGTACCTCGACACAAAACCGAGCTAAGAACACTCGCAGACGCTTTTCGTACAACTGTGTAAATTTTCAAGAAAATCGGTTCAGCCGTTTCGTAGTCTATAGTTAACGGACATACACACACAAAGGTACTCTTACACAGACCATGTTCCATTTATATATTTTTATATATATATATATATATATATATATAGTGACATAAATTAATAAATATATATACATTATGAGGGTGCACATATGTATATTATTAATACCTGATGGCTCGAGCACCGAAGTTAAGCAACGTTGAGCCTGCTCAGTACTTAGATGGGGGACCGCTTGGGAATACCAGGTGCTGTAAGCGTTTATTGACGGATGTGCATTCTGGTATAGTGGATATCGGCTCGGAAAGAGAAATCGGTGAGCCGAGTTCGAATTCCAGTTGAATACCCTGCATTCACTTAAGCACTGGTACCCTTGGGAAAGGTATTAATCCGTCTCTTCCCTCCAGTTATGGGTTAAATAATAGGGTAGGACTTGGGGACCTTGCCCTTAAAAACAAATCCCAATGAATCTTGATACTCGAAAAGAAAAAGTATTATTAGACACTGCAATAAATAAATAAAATTTAGTTGGCAATAAATGACCCGCCGAGGTTGATATGCCATAAAAACAAAACAACCAACCAAATATTACCTGATGATGGCATAACGCAAGAAACTCCAAGTCGTGTCATATTAGACATCCGATTGCTTTTAACCCAAGAGTGAAAACCGACCGAATTGGCGATTCTACCTCTGATCTATGGGCGCTCGGTAGAAGGAGGCAGACTTTTAGCGTATTTCATTTGTAAACGAGTTATTTTGCGACCTAGGTTTCTACCATATGGTGTCTTCATGCAATTTGCAATAACTCATTTTACCTTTTTGTTTTGTTTTTTTAAGAACGCTCACGTAACAGGCAAATTTTCAAAATTAGAAGAAATTATAATGTTTTTATCTATGTTTGTATGTTTTTAATATGTATTTTATGTTGTTTTTTTTTAATCATATCACCCCGAGCAAGTCGGTAACGCCACTGATGTGCAGGGGGCTACATAGGAGTGAAAAGATTGGAAAAGAAAAAACCGGAAACTGCATCCTAAAAAGGAAACAAGGGATGAGTCTCTTCACCTGTTCAATAGACGTGGGTGGAGTGTGAACCGGGCGATACTTTAGTCTATCTACTCCAATTGAGAAAAAAACGTGAGAAGATTGGAAGAGAAAACCGGAAACTGCATCCTAAACAGGAAACAAGGGATGAGTCTCTACACCTGTTCAATAGACGTGGGTGGAGTGTGAACCGGGCGATAGTTTAGTCTATCTACTCCAACTGAAAAAAAAGTGAGAAGATTGGAAGAGAAAACCGGAAACCGCATCCTAAACTGGAAACAAGGGATGAGTCTCTACACCTGTTCAATAGACGTGGGTGGAGTGTGAACCGGGCGATACTTTAGTCTATCTACTCCAATTGAAAAAAAAGTGAGAAGATTAGATATAAATATAGATAAAAAATATACACACAAGTTTTGCAACACTTTATTCAACTAACCGCATTACTCATAACTATTACTTCGCTATTTAAAACGTAAAAAAAAAAAAAATACTTGGCAACAATATAAGTGATGCATTAAACTAAGTAACCAAGTAATCATTTTGAGCTCTGAATATTGATACTGATAAAAAGAAAGGTGTCTGCCTCAGAAAAAAAAATTATCTTTGTCTAATTTTATTCAAAAGCGGAGTTTTGATATTCAACAAAGTCCGATGAGATTTATTTTGATGATATGACAAATAGTTTTTCAGAGATGAAAGGATTAAACAAGTCATGAAAATAAAAAATAAAAAATTGCAACATAAAAAAAAATCGGTACATAATGTCCAAAAAACAAGGATAATGTGATAAAAAAAAATGGTGGGTTGGAAAAAGAAACAGATGAAAAATGATGAATAATGTAAACATTATTTATGCAATATATACATATATTTTATTATATTCTTTTGAACAGAATACAAAGACATTAACAGTTCGTTCTTGGTTGGTTTAGGATGGCACTTAATTGGCCCCAGTCTCAAATCTCAGAAATGCTTAACAGAAAATGCAAACATAGAAATTTTTAATTACTTGACTGGTTTCCTTCAACTGCTATTTGCTACAGTTTTCCATACCACACATAGTCATAATTTCTGGCCTTTCATTCAGGAATTCGTTTTTGTTTAGGAATAACATAATAGCTAACTTTTCTTCTTGGCACAGTATACATGTACAGGATGTGCGTTGTGGTGCAATGGATATCGGCTCGGAACGAGAAACCGGGGAGCCGAGTTCGAATTCCAGTTGAATTCATTGCATTCACTTACGCGCAAATACCCTTGGAAAAGGTAATAATCCGTCTCTTCCTTCCAGCTATGGGTTAAATAGCAGGGCAGATTGTGTTCTCTAGCCTTGGCTGGCAACCAGTCTACCGCAGAAAGCAATGGCAACCTACTGCGGGATAATCTTCTGCCCAGTCAGTCATGTCTCTTTCGAGACATGATCGCCCAAGCGTGTATCATGTATGGCACTTAACTGACAGTATACATATTTCGCCACCGTTGTGAAGAGAACCAACAGTTTGACAATTTCGAGTTCTCCGGCATTTTTTTCTTTAAAGTGCTCAATACAACAAATATTATAGAGCATAATATAATTAAATTTGTTCGTTTACTTAAAATTTATAGAGTGACACGGAAATTTCTGTTTCGAGATTTTTACCTCGCCATCCGGCAATGTTAGCTCATTGTTGTTAAAATGATTTTCATTTGAATATAAGAAACAATACGTTTATTTTTATGTTTTCCACATTCATATATATTGCCTGATGACGAGGTAAAAATCTCGAAACATAGAAATTTCCCTGTCGCAATGTGAACTATATTAATTTTAACATATATATATTTGTAATGAATTATTTTGAACATTATTTTTACCGATACTCGTATTTAAGTAGATATTCTGTTTTTAATTAAACACTATTTTTATATCTACCGGCCTGATTATTTACGATAAATTTTTATTACGAAAATGCGTGCTATCCAGCAGGATTCTAACCTGCGACCCCTATTACATAGGGGAAGCATACCATTTAATATGGTACCGTCTTGACCACTCGACCATGAATAGCCTCTTGATCAGATGAGGTTTTTATATATATTATAAATTATAGTTTAGAACATGCAAATACAGTAGTTTGTACATGTTCTAGAGTATAATTTATAATATATATTCATTGCTCTATTTTATATTGAGCTCTGTTTTAAACTAATGTCTTCAACATTGCAATTATTTTCTTTGTTTCTTATTCATTTTGATATATATATATATAATTATTAATCAGCTTTTGGTCATAATTGAATAAAAATAGTATACAGTTAGCCCCATAAGGCCAGCGAAGGTGATCGAATCCCGGTCATTGTTCTGAAGAAATCTGCCCCTGAACTCTCAACTGTCTTCTCTAAACTCTATAATTACTGCTTCCCTGCTTCCTGTTTTCCTGCCTGCTGGAAGACCTCTTCTGTGGTTCCTGTTTTTAAGAACTCAGGGAAACCCATTCAATCATCGCCCTATCAGCCTCCTACCAATTTTCGAAAATGTATTCGAGGCTATTATCAATGCGCGAGATAGTTTAACATCTTACTGCTCATAAACTGTTCTCAAACAGACAGTATGGACTCCGCTTTGCCAGGTCTGCTGCCGATATGCTAACGACCAACACGGAGTACATATAGCAGGCCCTCGAGAAGTCCGGCGAAGCTCGTGTTGTTGCCCTGGATATCCCCAAGTCTTTTGATAGGGTTTGGCACACTGGCCTTCTGCACATGCTACAGGGCTATGGTATCACTGGATGCTTGCTTGATCTGATCCAATCTTTCCTATCTAACCGCATAATGAAGGCCGTCTTGAACGACCATGCCGCCAAATTCTACCGCACGGACGCTGGTGTCCTCGAGGGCTCTGTCCTAGGACGAAGCTCTTTCTAATCTTCATAAATGATCTCTCAGACGTGATCAAATCCCAAGTAGGCATCTACGTAGATAACATCACCATTTACTCTCGGATTAGTAAGAAATCTGGCGAGGCGGGCAAACGTCACTGCTGATTGAAGGACCTCCACTCAATGGTGGACTGGGTCAAGAAGTGGCTCGTAAATTTCAATGCTTCTAAAACGAAAATCCTATCTGTCAACCATCACAGGCAATTTCGCCTTCCACCAATAATCATGGACCAAGAATGTCTCCCTGAAAGCAAATCACTACACCTCCTCGACCTTACCCTATCTTCCAACATCAAGTGGAATCATTACATTTAATCAAGAGTTAAAGGTTGGGTCACTGTGTCGGGTAGGAAGTTTCTCTCGCCTGAATCTATCTTGCACATATACAAATCAACCATCCGACTGTGCATGGAACACCGTTGTCACATCTGGTCAGGCGCCCCTGCTGTTCGTCTCTGTATTCTCGACAAGCTCCAAAGGAGAACCTGTAATGTGATTGGTCCCGACCTGGCAACTCGACTCCAGCAACTTTCTCACCGGCGGTATGTGGCTTCCTTCTGTCTCTTCTACAAATATTTTCATGGCTTCTGCTCTGACGAACTTAAGTCACTTGTACCCCCTCTACAAGAATTTATTCGTGCAACCAGACTGGCAACAAAGTCTCACACTTTTAGAGTTAAATCAACCAGATGCAGGTGACAATTCTACTCCAGTAGTTTCTTTTCCCGCACTTCCTGCCTGTGGAACTCCCTTCCATATACTTGCTTTCCTGACGGCTACAACCTCCAGGAATTTAAATGCAATGTCAATTCCCATCTCTTATCCACTTGATATCTATCTATCTATCTATCTATCTATCTATCTATCTATCTATCTCTCTCTCTCTTTATATATATATATATATATATATATATATATATATATATATATTAAAAAAGGATTAATATATATTTGCTCTGTAATATTTTATTACATGGAGCTCTCTTCCTGTATCATTTTTTAATATTAAAATAAAATTTTTAATATTAATTAGGATCGGGTTTTTGGAATTTACCTTCCTGCTTTTTTCCCTTGGATTGAAGTATCTGAATTAATATATATATATATATATATATATATATATTCTTCATTTGTAAACGAGTTATTACGCGACCTAAGTTTCTACCGTGTGGTATCTTCATATATATATTGACAGATTTCATATTGAGACGGGAGTAAAAGGTGGGGTTATCTGCATAGATGTCTACTTGAAAGATTAATGATGAAGATGAGAAAATGGTACTTAGGATAGAGCTTTGGGGAACACCCGCGTTAGTATGAAAGGATCTGAAAGTTTGCCCGTTCAAAACTACCTTCATTTCACGATTTGAAAGGAACGATGGGATAAAATCAACCAATCGTCCAGAAATACCGTAGCCCTGTACCTTGCGCAGAAGGTCAGCATGACAGACTCTGTCAAACACTTTCCAGATATCTATAGCAACAGCTCGAGCCTCGCCATTATTATTGAGATCCTGGGATACATATTAAGAAATGACCATTGTAATGAACTGACCGATCCCAGGCAAAATACCCAGAACGGTCAGTTCATTATAAACACCTGATTATTCCATAGTGCATGAAACTACGAGTCGTGGTATAGACGTAGGATTATATATATATATATATATATATATATATATATTAATTAAATTTTTGTTTTTAAGCGAGTTCCACCTTCCCTTCTACAAGGCATATTTATGTGTTTTGTTTATCTTTGAAAAATTCTGCCAACGAGCACCTTTGATAATGTATTGGCCGAAAGGTTCCTAAGGTCATACGTACATTATGACGTAAATTCTATTTAAATCCATTTGATTTTTCTGCGAATACAAATATCTTTATATATATATATATATATATATATATATAAATCTGTTTCCTTGTATCACAGCTCATCGGTACGGTTAGACAGCCGATTGCTTTTTACCCAGGATTGAAACCCGACCGAATTGGCGTCTGTCGGCAATTCTGCCTCTGAGCTACGGGCGCTCGGCAGAAGAAGGCAAACATTTTAGCGTGTATATTATCATTATACACGCCCAGTAGCTGAGAGTGTTCTAATTTATCGCCGAATGAGCGATGTGTAGATGCTAGACAAGCTACTGTTTTTTCAAAGTCTACCATTCTTCCAGAGTGCTCAATCAAGGTGTGAGAGCGTAAATAGTCATCCGAAGAGAGATCTGTTTCGCTGTATCACAGATCATCAGTACGGTTAGACAGCCGTTTGCTTTTTACCCAGATAGTGTTACGGTATGTTATATCTACGAGTTAAAACCTTCAATAACAGAGATAAGAGTTTATTTGTAAATTAATATAATCAACTTAACTGGAATTGGAACGTAGGCTTTTTGATTAATAATTCCGAACCAGTATCTATTACATCGCCCGCACATTCAAGCTTACAACACCTGGTATTCCAAAGCAGTAACCTATTTAAGTATTGACTCGACGGTGCTAAACTTGGAACCGGTATTTTCCCGTTATGTTGCTATAAGCTGAACGCATGCGTAAACACTTCACAAGTGTTACTTAATGGTCCCCAAACAAAAGAGTATGAATACCGATAAATTGGATTGTAGTATTATAGCGAAATATGTTTGACCGCAATTTCACTCTGGAAGTGAGTCGGGTGAGGAGCTATCTGAGATAACTGCACCTGCTGTCAATAATGACTTTAATATATATGCATGTTTGAAGAAAAGCATAAGACAGATGAATATATAAACATAGTCAACAGATGGATATATAGGTTCGATAAAACTCTATCCTTGTCAGACTCTTAACTTTCAAGCGAAGAGGAAACCAGATGAGACTTTGCCGAAGAGCTGTGTCTTGTCTGAGGAAAAGCAAACTAGCCGACGCTGTCTATGCATAGTCTATGGGAAACTTTTAAGCGCTCGGAATTCCCAAGTAAAATCGCCCTTAGCGGGGAGGTCTCTGGTAAATACCCAGATGATTACATAAACAAGTGTCCAACAGAAGAGGTTGGGTAGTCTCGGGCAGTCTCTCCCACATTATAGACATAATGTAAGGTCCACGTATCGGGTTAGGATAGACAGCTCTTGCACAGCAAACAAATGGAGAAATATAAAAGTGAATAAAATTTTAAGTAACAAAGATCCAAATCACGTGTTATTATCAAATAGAAATATTTTTCGTGTCGATTACCAGTACATTATTTGCTCAATATAATATGTTAACCTCGATCAGCGGAATCTCCCTAGACAGGACACCTTTCATTTTATTAAATGTGGAAATGGGGGTTAATTCATTTAGCTTGAGGAATAATATTATTGGAATTACTTATTATTAATTATTGATTAAATAATAATAATAATAATAATAATAATAATAAAAGGAGAAAACTTGTCTATTAATTGATATGGCTTGTCCAGCGGATTGTAACATAGCAATCAAGGAATTTGAAAAACTGTCAAAATATAAAGACCTGGAAATTGAAATAGAAAAAATGTGGAAATTGAAAACAAGAGTTGTACCAGTGATAGTAGGTGCACTTGGAATGATAAAAAATGGAACAAAACAACACATTGAACGAATCCCTGGAAACCCCAGCTTAAGAGATATACAAAAAATTGTCTTATTAAGTACAGCCCACACACTAAGGAAAACTTTATCTATGTAATGCTGGAGATGATAGGGAAGATAGAAAAACATGAAATGGAGCCATAACAACACGCCGCTACCTGCCTTAGGTCTCCCCGCAGACTTGGTTGGTAGTGAGACCAAAGCAGAAATCGAAATATGATGAAAAATGACATAATAATAATAATAATAATAATAATAATAATAATAATAAACTCATGGATACATTCGCAGGCCGATCATTGTGAACGCCATGATCATGTTAATATCTTTCTCCTCAACTAGTAGGCAACCACGGCTAGAAACCTCAGCTTGTCTTACGATTTAACCCATAGCTAGCGAAACGAAGAAGAAAAGATGAATTCATATATTTTTCAAGAGTATTTCTGCGAAAAAATAAGTTTTTACGAACATGACTGGAATTCGAACACACCGTTTTATTCGTTCCGGGCCGCTATCCACTATCCACTACACCATCTGAACATGAGATATACCAAGCTAGTAATGTCAAAAGAGATTTGTCCTTAAATATTGGTCTCCAAATTTACCATATTCCATTTGAGTGGGCTTGTAAATTCTTCTAAAAGGGAAGGGTTAGAGTTCATTCTTAGCAACCGAGGCATTCCACTTAGGAAATGCCAAAGGAACTTGAGCAATGCTTGTCCCTAGATCTATCTATGCGTGGGACATTATCGTAATTCGTTCTTGGGTGTATGAGTAAAATACAAACCGCATTTTTAAATATACCTCTCGAGACTAGGGGGTCGTTCCTCAGGCGGTACCTTTTTACAGGGTAGGGCTAGGGTTAATCCTTGGTGTTCTTATAAGGTAATGTCGAGGAGCATGTGTAATTTTTAATCCTAGACTCATTTACGCGTGGGACCTATGCTATATTCCGATCGAGTGAGGGTGCAAACAAATTCCTATATAAATCAGGAATTTCTCCCTAGCTTTTGTCATTACTTGTCTCATAACAAAAAAAAATGTTAATCGAGAGTGCGAAAAGTTAGAAAAGATATAAGAACTTTGTCTTCTATTGTGATTTTCATTGTAAATTTTTTAAAAATGTACTGAAACCTAACTTCGTAATTGTTTTTTAATAGGTGACACTTAAATAGATGATTTTGTTTCAAACGTGACTGAATCTTATGACTTATAAGCATATTCGGAAGGGTGTCATTTCAATGCGTCTTTTTGTAAAATTCATGTGCAGTGTGGGAAAATGCAAAGAATTTTTTTTTTATTATCGTGTGATCCCAAGCAAAGCATTTTACTGTTGTGCGGGGGGGGGTTTACATAGGAGTAATGTTATGAGAAAGTGACAGGTTACAGGGGGTGTCAGGAAGGGGGTATGAAAAGGAAGAGAATACTGATGAGAGCGGGGTGGACGGAGAAAAGAGCATGAGAGAGAGGATGCAATTTAGTGAGACATGAGATGACTATTGACTTTACATTTGAATTCTTGAAGATTGTAGCTGTCGGGGAAGCAAGTAAGCGGATAGGAATTCCACAGGCGGGAAGTGCGAGAAAAGAAGCTGATGGAGTAGAATTTGCGTTTACAATTTATCGGTTTCACAGTAAAAGAGTGGGACCTAGTAAGTGACATACTCTTTTATCATTTGATGCTCATTGAAAAAGAGGAAAGAAAAAAAATACTGTACTATAAGTTAAAAAAATTAGTGCTGTTTATGGATATGGTGCTATAGCTTAGAGTACATATCGTACGTTGTATGTATGGTTCAGAAATGGAAATTTTGATCAGTAAGATATGCGTTGTTGTCTAATGAATATCGATTTTGAATAAGAAACTGAAGAGCCGATTTTGAATTCCAGTTGTATTCGTTATATTCACTGACGCGTAAATACTCTTGGGAAAGGTATGAATTTTACTCTTCTCCTCTCAGCTATGGGTTAAATATTAGGACAGACTGTGTGCTATCACCTTAGTCGGTAACCAATCCAGGCGAAAATGTAGTGATTGACATAGTCAATCATGAATCGAGAGAGGGAAATGATCACCCAAGCGTGTGTCTTGTATGGAACTTGAGTGACTGAACTCCTAGCACGTTACCAGTAGGGCTGCAGTAAGCTATTGATGATAACCAAAGGCCGAATAAAATAATCCAGGTCGCATCCAGGACGTGGAATATTGCGGAGATATTTCGCTTATCCCATATAAGTGCTCTAAGAAATTTAAAAACATTGGGATACATGAACCGCAATGAGGCCTAACCATTTATCAGATTACATCTGTATTTTAGGCTCGAACGCAAAAAAAGACCCACTTTTTTAAAGGGCTGAGTTTACAGTATTTACATTATTCGGACTATCCGTTATTTCAACTTCATCCCATAGGGGGCGGTGATCACCGTTCTCCCTCTATATGTGATCAGCTACGCCTGGTTTTTCTACCTCTCCTCGTGTTACGGCCTTGCGATATTCTTGTTCCTTACGGCGGCGGCCTGTTTCTCCTTTATAGATAGCGAACACTACTGGAAACTATGCAAACGGAATCAGCACATATGCTAGGCTTAAAAATTCTCCTAAGCCGACCAAGCATAGAGATGAACACAATATGAGAACCAGTAATACGGAGTGCCAGAAAAATCATTAGCGTCAAAATTGCAATATTAGCTCTGGTAAAAAATACTAGAGAAAACCATTAACATAAAAAATACTAGAGAAAACCATTAACATAAAAAAAATTGCAATATGAATTCTGGTAAAAAAGGTTACTGAACATTAGGTTTATAACTCCCAAAAATTCAGTTGGACATGGCCCAGTGGATATAGACGTTGGTTAGTTCCTGGGACTTGTCTCAAAGAGTTGTGAGTTCAATACCAGCAGTGGTGAACAAGTAACTTACAGGGTTGGAGGGAGATAACTCATGACTACCAGAAGAGGCACTACTACACAAGGAATGAAAAACATATACATCAGTGATTGTAATAAAGTTTCAGTTCGAAATTCCTAGCATCTGAAGAAGGCTAGTGCATACAATGGCTGAAACGTCGTACAAATGGCAACAAAGATGAGGACAATAGTCCGAATAATGTACATACTGTAAATACTACCTCATCTTAGAAATATAGACAAATAGAATGATATATTATTGACCATCGTACCAATGGCAACAAAGATGAAGACAATAGTCCGAATCATGTAAATACCGTAAATACTACCTCATCTCAGAAATATAGACGAATACTAAAGTAGTGAGTTCTATTCTCAGCTAGATGATTCCACTAATTGCCTTTTGACAATTTTCTAAGCGTAGCTTAGATATGGAATATGGCCAAAAGTATGAGGGCACACAGCGAGAATCGAACTCATTACATAGTCGTAATTGTTCTAGACAGATTTTTTGGTAATTTTGGTAATTATTACAACATGCAGAGGAACCTGTTGTTTTACTTAGTATTGCTTAGATGGGGCACAAGGTCGAATGTAGATATATACATACATAAATGACTAGCACTCGTATTCGATAATAACTGTCTAATGGAGCGGCTATATATATATATATATATATATATATATTAAAAAAGGATTAATTCAAAGATGTTGAATGGGCATTTCGATATGAAGATACCCACGGGGGACGACACATCACCTCAGCAACAGAAAAAACCTTTCAGAAACGGGAGAAAAATTAGTCTATTTTCCTTTTTAAATAGATTGCAAAGAAATTAAAAAATAAATAAATAATAAAATAAAATAAAATAAAAATAAAAATAAAGGGAAAGAAAAAGAAAAAGAAAAAGAAAACGAAAAAGATAGAATAAAATCAAATAAATAAGAAAAGAAAAAAAAATGACATCGTCTGGGTTCGCAAAAAAAAGGGAGAATGTAACTAAAAATTAACAGACTGCCGTGTTAAATCGACCTAAGTTTAAGCAACACGGAAGAAAGGTGGTAAGAGAGATAAAAGAATGAAGGGAGGGAAAAAGAAAGAAACTAAAGAAAAATTTTTTTTTAAATATTACAGACGCTGGACAAATTCAAAAACCTAATTTCCCCAAAACGTTGAAGTATTAGAAAAAGGCCTTTACTTAAAAAGGCATAATTATTAATAAAAGGGAATAAAAAGATATAGGATTTAAAATAAAATTATTTTTAAAAAAATTAGGTCATTTGAAATTAAACTAAATAAAGACAACACTAGGTAAAAAAAAAAAAAAAAAATAATTACAATTATTATATACATACCTATAGAAGTACACACATACATACATATATATATATACACACACAATTCTACGAATAAGAATACATATATACATACACATACACACACATACATTCAATTTATTACACACTTATATACATATACATGCGCATACACACACATATATGTGTGTACACACCTATATACAAAAAATTCATATACACACAATATACATGTGTACACATACATGCACACATACACACACACACACACACACACGCACACACACACACACATATATATATATATATATATATATATATATATATACATATTCCATATGCACTCACACACATACATATTAATGAATATTATGAAAAGGAGCATTTAAATAGCTAAAAAAAATTTTCAAAATTACATATATATATATTTTAATCATCTCACCCCAAGCAAGGCATTCCACTGCCACTATTGTGCATGGGGCATATATATATATATATATGTATTCTTCATTTGTAAATGAGTTATTACACGACCTAGCTTTCTACTATGTTGTGTCTTCAGGTGATTTGCAATAACTGATTTTACTGTTTACCGTTTTCTTTTTTAAGAATGCTCATGTAACGGTGGGTTTTTTTTAAACGCTCACGTGACGGGGAAATTTTGAACGAGCAATTTTTAAAATTACAAGAAATTATAACGTTTTCAGTCATGGTTGTATGAACCTAATAGGTATTTTTTTAGTATGGTTTCACTTAGTCATAATTTCTGTTCTTTCATTCAATAGTTCATTTTTGTTTGAGAATAGCAAAATCTCTAACTTTTCTTCCTTACACAGTCTACATATTTTGCTACCGTTGTAAGGCTTGGAGGTTTTCAATATACTCCACGTTATATCTGGGTCGTTTCCATATTTTAATTTCAATTTTCACACGTGGGTAGCCAATTTTGTACAATTTTTAAGTTTTCTATTTTAAAAGTAGACTTGTGATTGAAACCATCTGGTCTTAACCCTCTAGGGCCATTCGTATCATATTTGATACAGTATTTCCCTATAAGGAAACATTTGGTATTTCCCTAGAAGGAAACATTTGGTATTCATTGACTGTGCAGTCAGTACTGCTTTCATTTGAAATTTATAAAATATTTCTCTTAAAAAATTTTTCAGGAAAATATTTCTTTCAAGGCTTGTTTTCATACTGTATCAAATATGATACGAATCGCCCTAGAGGGTTAAACGAGGAACCAGTTCTGGTTGAGTAACGCTTTTTTCTCATTGTCTCTAATGGTATTCTTAACCCTCTAGGGCCATTCGTATCATATTTGATACAGTATTTCCCTGTAAGGAAACATTTGGTATTTCCCTATAAGGAAACATTTGGTATTCATTGACTGAGCAGTCAGTACTGCTTTCATTTGAAATGTATAAAATATTTCTCTTAAAAAATTTTTCAGGAAAATATTTCTTTCAAGGCTTGTTTTCATACTGTATCAAATATGATACGAATGGCCCTAGAGGGTTAAAAGTATATTTGGTTGATCCAAAATATACTTTTGGTCGTTTATGTTATGTACTTTTGCTTTGTAAATGATTTCTTTTGTATGACAAAGTCCTTGAAGTGGGCATTTATTTTTGTCCCTGCAGTTACATTGTTTATTAATGATCTTGTTTTGTACAATGCCATTAAATTTCTGCCGCTTTGTTTCTTTATGAAAATTTCTAAATTACAGTACAGCTATAAATTTTCTAAATTAAAGTACAGCTATAACTTAGCTTGATTGTATTCCTATTGAAAATTTTGTTGGAAAGTGTTTATCGACCAGTTTAAAAAATATTTGTTCTTTTTTTATTTTTACTTCTAAGTTAAATGGTGTGTTGAAGCAGATAATGTTTCGTTTTCTATCATTGTTTTTTGTTTGTCTATTTGGCTCGGTATTGTATTCTAAAGTGGTACCATTTATAAATAAGTTTATATATATATATATATATATATATATATATATATATATATATATATATGGTGATTTACTAAGCACAGCGTAGTTGTGGCACCGGTACGGGTTTAACGAGTAATCGGTGAGGATCGCACTCAGTACTCAGTAGCTGATCTAACAAGACAAGCTTGATAACCATCGTGTGGCCTTATTGTTGACTGAGCTCACTGTTGCAAAGACAACAATCAGCTGGAACAAATTTAGTGGATATAATTTTAATTAATTAGTAGCGTAATATTCATTCGACTGAAGTAAAATCTGAATTTCTTTGATACAGTTAATGTTTTCTTGTTAAGGAGAGACTTGCGCAACATTGTCCTCGTTTCGATATAACTGTGACGAATCTTGCCAAAGTAAAGAAGTGATAACAAGCCAGGCGTGGAGAAATTAGAAGCTGATACACGATCACGTTTTAGATCCCGTAACACATAATTTCGAATTCCAGTTAAATTCATTGCATTCACTGACGCGCAAATACCCTTGGGAAATGTATTAATCGGTCTTTTCCCTCTAGTTATGAGTTAAATAACAGGACAGATTGTGTTCTATAGCCTTGGCTGGCAACCAGTCTACCACAAAAAGCAATGGCAACCTACTGCAGGATAATATTCTGCCCAATCAGTCATGTCTCTTTTGAGACATGATCGCCAAGTGTATGGCACTTAACTGACTGAACACATAAGGCTCTTAGGGACACCTAGGCTTTCAGGGACACAAGGAGCGTTTCCAGGGCAAGAATGTTTCATATAATCCACTCTTTAGGCTGAGTTGGAATTCAATGTCTATTTTTTTTTTTTGACCTATTTGGACTAATTCTTATATCAAAGCTAAAGAGCCTAGTCTACTCTATAATTTACAAGTTTTTGAATTGATTGCTTTCCTTTTTTTTTATAATGTTAGACAACCAAATTACTAAGTTCTAGAACCCACTGCTACTTCACATGTAATTCACATGGACGTTGATCTGTCTTTTCCAAGCGAATGGAAAGTCTGTAATGTGATAGGCCCCAATTTGGCAGCTCGACTCCAGCCACTTTCTCACCGGCGGGATGTGGCTTCCCTCTGTCTAGTCTACAAATATTTCATGGTTTCTGCTCCGATGAACTTAAGTCACTGGTGCCGCCGCCACAAGAAATTACTCGTGCAACCAGACTGGCACAGGGCCCCACCCATTTCCCGCTAGTGAAACTTCCTTCCATATACTTGCTTTTCTGACGGCTACAATCTCCAGGAATTTAAGTGCAATGTCAATCCCCATCTCTTATCCACTTGACTCCAATTCTTTCTATATCACCCCGTGTACTTTGTTCTTTTCCTTTCTCTCTACCTTCGCAATTTCCTTCACACCTTTCTCCCACCCTTCTCTTGCCCTTTCTCTGACACCCCCTGTAACTGATTTGTCTTTCTCGTCATTCTCCTCCTGACTAAACTTTTACTCTTATGTAGCCCCCTGCGCATAAGTGGCGGTACCATCTTGCTTGGGGTGAAACGATTAAAAAAAAAAAAAAAGGAAACGAACGACACGGTCAGAATTTGAACTCGGTAGTCGGATTTTACTTTCTGTGCCTAATAACCATTACGTCAATCGCGCATTTTACATCTTCTTTATGTGCTGTGTCCTCAGGATGTAGACGATCATGGCTCTCCACAAATTCCAGTGTTTTGCTTAATTTATTTTGGTTATTTCTCCTAAAACCTGCTCCACTATTCATTTACTCAACCTCATTCTTCTTCTTCTATGTGCCGTGTCCATTCAGGACGTTAATGATCACGGTACTTCACAATTTCCTGTCCTTTTTAGCTCTTAATAAATTTTACCTTTTTGTTGTTTTTCTAAAATTTCTTCCACTATACACTGACTCAAGCTTATTCTTTTTCTATGTTAAGTGTCTATTCAGGACGTTAATGTCTCTCCACAATTTCCTCTCTTTGTAGCTCTTAATAAATTTCGTCTGTTTATTATTTCCCCGAAGCCCTGTTCCGACATCCACTTACTCAAACTCATTCATAATCCTCTATGTGCTGTGTCCATTCAGGACATTGGTGATCACGGCTCTCCACAACCTCTTTATTTGTAGCTCTTAATAAATTTTCCATCTTTATTGTTTTTCTAAACCATATTTTACCATCCATTTGCTCATGCTCATCATTCTTCTTCTTCTATGTGCCATGTCTATTCAGGACGTTGGTGATCATGACTCTCCACAACGTCCTGTATTTGTAGCTCTTAATAAATTTTCCATCTTTATTGTTCCACCATTCATTTACTCAAATTCATTCTTCTTCTATGCGCCATGTTCATTCAGGACGTTCGTGATCACGGCTCTCTACAACTTCCTGTATTTTATAATCTTAATAAATTTTCCATATTCATTGTTTTTCTAAACCTTGTTTCACCATCCGTTTGCTCTTCTTCTATATGCCGTGTTCATTCAAAACGTTCGTGATCACTGCTCTCCACAACGTTCTGTATTTGAAGATCTTAATAAATTTTCCATCTTTATTGTTTTTCTAAACCATGTTCCACCATTCATTTACTCAAGCACAGTATGTTCTGCTTTGTTTTTTTCTGTCCCATGTCTCAATCAATCCCGTGCGTATCAGATTTTCCAAACCTTCTTTCTTCATTATGTGCTCCAGGAATTACCTGATGTTAAGTTTCTTTTTTCTTCTTATTTTCTCTAAAACTTCGTCGTTGCTTTTATTTTTTTTATTTAGTTCTGTATTTTTCTTCTCATGACACAGGAACTAACCACCAAAACTTAGTAGAAAATTTACTCTTATGGGTTTTTTCTAGCAAAACAGGGTATTAAATTGGTACAAAGTTAGTTGAACCCTATAGATGATCTTTCCAGCAACGCAGTTTCTCGTTCCTCTGGGAAGGCTGCAAAGAGTGTAAATGTTTTGACACGATTCTTGCATAAGCATTCAAGTCTCCATATTAAATACATACTCTCTACTGTATTTTCTCTCTTGGGGGAAGTACATAAACCCTGATACTTGAGAACTCGCACTGTCCTCACCCACCAGGTCAAACATATCTGATTATAACTATGCAACAAGCTTGTTTAGGAGGTAAATAGTATCGTATCAGCTGATCGCCTACATCATGTTTATAGTCTTTGTAAATAATCTCAGTGTTGGCACGTTCATCTTACATACGGACTCGTACCTATTCAACAAGAAATGGTTTGTGAAACTTAAGTACCTTTTATAATGGTGATAAGATGTTTCGTCTCGTATTAACTCACACTGATTCACTTGGCATAAAGCAAATCTGCTACAAGGTCAGTCAGTAACAAACTATGAATAAAGGAAAGCATATATCATCATTATTGACTTTTCTGCAATGGTTTTATAATCGATTTATCTAATTAACACTTTCACGACAGAGAAATTTAGTCAGTGAGTTAAGTGCCCAACGTGATACACGCTTGGGCGATCATGTCTCTTTCTATTCATGATTGACTAGGCAGAAGATTTTTCTGCAGTATTTTGCCATTTCTTTCTGCGGTAGTCTAGTTGCCAACCAAGGCTATAGAACCCAATCTGAGATTCAACCATGATAAAAGTCAGTCAGTCAGTTAAGTGTCATACGTCATACACGCTTGGGCGATCATGTCTCTTTCTATTCATGATTGACTAAGCAAAAAATTTTTCTCACAGTAGGTTACCATTTCTTTCTGCGATAGACTAGTTGCGAACCAAGACTATAGAACCCAATCTGCTCTGTTATTTGACCCATAGGTGGAGGGAAGAGACGAATTAATACCATACTAAGGGTATTTGTGCGTAAGTGAATGCAACGAATTCAACTGGAATTCGAACTCAGCTCTCAGATTTCTCGTATAATATAACATTAAAAATGTATAAAAATACATTTTATAGTAAAAATACATGAAAAGTATATGACCAACAGATTTTATCATCTACAAACTATGTATCTAAAGAAAGATGAATACATCAAATTACTTTCAATATATTTAGATTTCAGCAATGAATAACCCATAAGGATGTTGATATGCCGTTAAATAAAATCAGCCACTGACAATCTCTTACAGCAGTTAATCTCATAGTCATATAGTCCTTATAGCATGAGCATCAACATTGCCATCAGAAATTTTTGAAATCAAAGCTGTATTTCTCCTAGACTAGTTATAAGCGATGAGTAGAAACGTCAGGATGTTCTGCTATTTAACCCAGAGTTACGAGGAGAACAAATAGATTCCCTATGGAAAGTGAAACTGCGAAAGTGAATGTGATGCACTTAACCTATCGGCCGGTTACTCGTTAGGAGCGACTTACTGTAGTCTATACAGTAGTAATAACAAGAAGCTGTTACACCC